>PVLC010035843.1:0-16058 GCA_004027655.1 Graphiurus murinus | reverse complement strand
AGAAATTTGACACAGAAAGGAGGAGATGCAGAGAAAAGTGATGTGAGACAGGCAGAAACTGGAATGTTGCCAAAGCATGTTAGCAGTCACCAGAGACTGCACACAAGCAGTGGATTCTCCCTTAGAGTCTCCATAGGCATGTACCTTTTCATGTGTACAACTGATTTTGGAATTCTGGTCTCCAAAACTGTAAGTGAATAAATTCTGTTTTTGTTTTTATTTTGTGGTACTAGAGATTGAACCCAGGGGCATTCTATCTCTTGAGTTACATCCCCTGCTGTTTTTATTTTGTAGCATGGTCTCTTAGCACTTGCCTAAGTTTCTAGTGTTGAACTCTTTTTTCCTAGATAGCATATCTTTTTCTTTACATTCTTAAGAGTTTTAGTGAATAATATATTTGAGTAGTTTTCTCAAGAAAGCTTACACAGAAAGTAAAATTTAAGACCTCGTGGTGGAAATGCTTTTTTTTCCCCTTTGTTCTATGTTTATACTTGAATGTTTGGCTGGGTATAGTATTTTAGGTTGGAATTTCAGAGGCATAATTCCATTGTCTCCTTCCTTCCAGTGTTCCATAGAAATCATTTGCGGTAACAATTCCTGAGTATTCGTATGTGGCCTGTTTGGTGGAGAGGGTAGGGTGGATTTATGATTTCTCTGTGGTTTGTGTTCTTAATTTTACGAGTATGTTTTGTGGGAGACTTTTTCATTTGTTTTACTAGAGAAGTGAGGGAGCCTTTCAATCAAGACACATTCAGTTCTGGGAAATTTCCTTCTATCAAATAGTAGATAGTTTGATAGTAGAAGGAAATTTCCTTTGTTTCCTTCTATCAAATAGATAGTTTGATAGTGGAAGGAAGTTTCCTTTGTTTTCTGTTCTCTGAAGTTTCTTTTGTTTGTGTGTTGTATTATTGTAGAGATTTCTAATTTTCTACTTTTTTTCTTACATTATCACTTATATCTGTATCTTACTCAGAGATTTCCTCAAATCAAGCTTTTCTTTTGCCTGTCATTTTAATTTCCTAGAAACTCCCCCCCCCCGCCTTTTTCTTTGAATGTACTTAGAAATGTAGTATACTGCTCTTCCTGTAAAATGTCTTAGTAGTAAGATTAATAATTGTCTTCTTTATTTCTCTTCTAATTGTCCTGATCTATTTCTTATCTTTATTTTCTCCCTTCTATGATTGTTAGAAAAAGCACATTTAAGCCGGGCATGGTGGTGCACGCTTGTAATCCCAGCATTTGGGAGGCTGAGTTTGTGGCCAACCTCAGCTACCTAGTGAGACACTCCACAACTAGTGAGACCCTGTTTCAAAATAAAGAGTAAAAAATA
Source organism: Graphiurus murinus (assembly GCA_004027655.1). Lineage (NCBI taxonomy): Eukaryota > Metazoa > Chordata > Mammalia > Rodentia > Gliridae > Graphiurus > Graphiurus murinus. Next base: position 14,728 of record PVLC010035843.1, on the reverse strand, counting down.
GGGCTGGGGGTATAGCTTAGAGGTAGAATGCCCCTGAGTTCAATCCCCAGTACTGAAAAAAAGAAAAAGAAAAAGCACATTTACTCAATGAGACACTGAAAGGCTACTTGGAATCTTATGTGTATGTAGGGTTCAAACTGTGCCTGAGATAGGGAAGAATTGATAGAGAAGCTGTTCTGCTTTTCCTAGGCTTGCTATAAGAGGATTGAAATGAGAGGCTGATGTTTTTGTTGTGACAGCCTAATTTCACATATGTAGTATTTTTTTCCTTGTAAATTTTCCCTAAGAAGAATCCCCCACCCTTTTTCCCAATACTTTATTGGTGCATTATAGTCTCACATCATAATGCAGTTGGCATTGGTATTCTCACATATATACATAAAATCAGTGGATGTGATTCCTTCCATCTCCCCCCCACCCCTCCCCAAGATCACCTCTCTGGTTCCACTGGGGATATAAGCAAGTCCTTCATATATCCCAATTACCCCGTACCTTCTGCATATGAGAGAAAACACATGACCCTTCACTTTCTGTGACTAGCTTATCTCGCCTAACATAATGTTCTTCAGGTCCATCCATTTTCCTGCAAATGACATAATTTTGTTCTTCTTTATTGCTGAGTAGAATTCCATTGTGTGTATATCCTACAATTTTGGAATCCATCTGTTGATGGACAGCTAGGTTGGTTCCATAATTTGACTATTCAGAATCATGCTGCCATAAGCATGGATATGCATGTATTACTGTAATCTGATTTCAGTCCCTTTGTAAAGATACCCAAGAGTGTTATAGCTGGATCATATGGTGGATCCATTCCCAATTTTCTGAGTTGTCGCCACTTTAATCTCCATAGCAGCTGCACTAATTTGTAATCTCACCAACTTTGTATAAGAGTTTCTATTTCCCCACATCCTCACCAGTGTGTTTATTGTTTGACTTCTTGTTGATTGCCATTTTAATTGGAGTTAGATGGAATCAGTGTCATTTTGATTTGCATATCCCTGATTGCTAATGATGTTGAATATTTTTCATGTATTTATTGGCCATTTGCATTTATTCTTTTGTGAAGTGTCTATTTAGTTCAATTGCCCATTTTTTTGATTGGGTTATTAGTTTTTTTAGTGTTAATTCTTTAGAATTTTTTTGTGTATTCTAGATATTAGCCCTTTTTCAGAGTACCTGTGAGCCTCTAAAATCTGAGGCTTTCAAATATAACTGCCATTTGGTGTATGGAGGACTAGAGATGAATACAGGTGTTCTAATTCACCATGTGTAATTGGATGTTGTATCCATTGTTCAGTGTACTTTTGGGATATATTGAATTGTCAGACTGCAAAGTCTGAAAAAAAGTGTTCCCACAAGAACTTTAGACATCAGCTGGAAGTTTGGGGAGTTCTCCAGGGCCACCCCTACTTCAGATTGGGTGGCTCTAAATTTGGTGGTCCCCAAGATTTGATAATTTACAGAAAGACTCACAGAACTCATGGAAAGTGTTGCTCTCATAACTAAAGTTTTATTATAACACAAAGGTATAAGTTAGAACCAGCCAAAGGAAGAGTCTGGGAGGGTTCCATATGTGAAGCTTCCCTTCCACTATGGTCAGGGGACAATTCACATATGGCAATATACACAGAATATTACTTAGTAGAGAAGTTCTTTGTGCTTCTGTGTCCAGGGTTTTTATTAGATTTTCATTATGCAGGCATGATTAAATCATCAATCAAGTGAACTCAAGCATTAGTCCCTCTCTTCTTCCCAGAGGAAGTATGGTATCATGTGGCTCAAAGCTCCTACTTTGTTACTCTAAACTAAGTCTAGTCTGAGGCATTCCACCATGAATGACAAGGACACTTCTATTGCTGGGGAAACTCCCAGGCTGAGAGAGGCTACTTCCTAGGAACCAGAGGAATCTCTCTCACTGGGCTGAGGCCAAATTCTTAATTTTACATTGTGGTACTTTGTTTCATGGTAAGAAGGTAACAACTGCCAGGAACCTCTTTTTTTTTTTTTTCCCTTAAATTCATTTGCCATGCTTTAAATTTTACTATTCTTTATCTTTTGTTTTCATTGAGTTCACTGGTCTATTTTGAAATAAATCAATCTGTTCTTTAATTGAAGATATTTTCATAAAGGGTAATGAGGTCTTTTGCCTTCTTTTAATCTGATTTTATGAAGAATGTTTGAATAGTGATTTATCAAGGGAGACAAATTATAATTCAATCTGATGTAGTTTGATAGGTGCACTTTATTTCCATCTTATAAAGCATAGCATGTGCGTACCAAAAGTGTGATTTAAAGGAAGTGAAATCAGTGGAGCAATTAAACATTAACTAGGTGGGGGGCAATTATGCTAAACTTATGTAAATAATTTTAAATTATGTATAAGTAATTATATTTCTTAGAGTGGTTGACAGGGCAAAAATCAGATTGCTTATTCGTTCAAGACTTAATTTTGATTTGTTTTTGTTTTAAAGGTCATAATGGTTGTCTCAATTTGAGCCTTCATTTAATTTTTTGCTTGAAGGTTACGTAGCATAACTAAATTGTACCTTAATGGTAATATAGGATATAAAATATTGGATTAGCTTCAGATTTTATATTAAAATGCTTTTCATTATCTTTGGTTTGTTAAAGGCATGTCTTTGAAGTAAGAACTAAATTTATTTAAGGATATCTTTTTTATCAGTTTGAGCTTCTGCTTAGTTGGTAAAGGGATAGTTAATTAGTTGATAAGCAGATATTTTTATTTTATTTTAGTTTTTGGTACTGGGGATTGAACCAAGGGGCATTCTACCTCTGAGCTATACCCCCAGCCATAATTTACTTTTATTTTGAGATGTAGTCTCACTAGGTTGATGAGAATCTCACTATTTGCTGAGGCTGTCCTTGAACCTGAAATCCTCCTTTCTTAGCCTCCCAAGTACTGAGATTACAAGCATGTACCACCACACCTGGCTAGCAGATATTTTTAAAATACACCTTTGTCAAAGTGGGGTGTTTCATTTCATTTATTTTATTTTTTTTATTTTTTTGCGGTACTGGGGATTGAACTCAGGGGCATTCTACCTCCAAGCTATACCCCCAGCCCTATTTTTTATTCCTTATTTTGAAACCGAGTCTCACTAAGTTGCGGAGTGCTTCACTAGGTAGCTGAGGCTGGCCGCGAACCCGGATCCTCCAGTCTCAGCCTCCCGAATGCTGGGATTACAAGCGTGCGCCACCACGCCCGGCTTGGGGTGTTTCATTTTAAATCAGCCATGTTTTAGAAATAAGTTATGCTTACTAGATGCATCTGTGGTGATGAGAGAAAAATAATTGTAAAATGTATTAAAGCATGTATGTAGTATAGTATTCCTTTAAATTTCTTTGAATTGTCTTTTTATTTAAGTGTAAACTAGTTGTTAAAAGTCAGTTAATTCTACAAGACAGCCATGTAATATGCTGGGATTTCATTCCTTTCTATACCTTTTTTATTTTTTCTACAGTTAATATTTGTTGCATATCTTCATTTGTTTTGATAAAATATTTAAATATTGGTTTTTCAAACTTTCTGGCTTATAAATTGTTTTTTAACCTGGCTACTTGACTTCTGTTTGAACATGAACATGTGGTTAGTCTTGAGCAGTCTTCGTTTTTTTTTTGGTGGTACTGGGGATTGAACCCAAGGGCATTCTACCTCTGAGCTACTCCCCCAGCACTATTTTATTCTTTATTTTGAAACAAGGTCACTAAGTTGCAGAAGGCCTCACAAGTAGCTGAGGCTGGCCACGAACCCATATCCTCCCGTCTCAAATTCCTAAGTACTGGGATTACAAGCATGTACCACCACACCCAGCTGCGTCCTTTCTTTTTTCTTGTAGGATCTAGGCAGTAACTATCTACCTTGGCCTAAAAATCTTAAATGAAAATTCCAGAAACAACAGTTCATAAGTTTTAAATTGCATGCCATTCTGAGTAGCGTGATGCAGTCTTACACTGTCCTGTTGCATCCTACCCTGAGCCCAACATGTCCATGCTATTTATTCTTCCTGCCTGTTAGTCACTTAGTAGCCACCTCAGTTTTCAGGTCTTCAGTGCTTGTGTCCAAATAAGCCTGATTTCCCTTAATAATTACCCCAAAGATGCTGGCAATTTGGATGTGCCAAAAAGAAGCCATAGGGTTTGGATGTAGCAGAGAGAGAGAAAGAGACAGACAGACAGACAGAGAGACAGAGACACACAGAGAAGGTGGGAGCAAGAGGGAGGGAGAGAGGGGGAGGGGGAGAGGGAGAGGGAGACTGTAAAGTGCTTCCTTTAAGTGGAAAGGTAAAAGTTCCCAAATTAGAAAAGGAATCATATGCTGAGGTTGCTAAGATCTGTTGTGAGAACAAACCCTCTATTGAATAGAAATAACAATTTGTGAAATTATTAAAGAAGGCAAAAGAAATTTGTTAGTTTTCTGTAACACATCAAACTCCAAAAGTTACTGCCACAGTTTGTAAGTGCTTAGTTAAGATGGAAAAGGCTTTCAGTTTATGGTTTGGTACCGTTTATGGTTTTAGGCATCCTTTGAAGGTCTTGGAATGTATACATTCCAATTAAGAGGGAACTTTTTGAAAAATAAGATTGGAAGAACAGATGCACAATAAATGTTTAAAGGATCTTATATATTTGATTTACGATTTAAAAAATTAAAACCAGGCGTGATGGCGCATGCTTGTAATCCCCATACTTGGGAGGCTGAGACAGGAGGATCACAGGTTTGTGGCCAGCCTCAGCTATTTAGTGAGACCTTCTGCAACTTGGTGAGACCCTGTTTCAAAATAAAGAATAAAAAATAGGGCTGGGGGTGTAGCTTGGAGGTAGAATGCTCCTGGGTTCAATCCCCAGGACCACAATAAATAAATAAACAATTCAAAAGGTATATAAATGTATGGCGAAAACTTCCATCATGCTTTTGTTCTCAGTATTACTTGGTTTTCTCTGGAGCAAGGTATTTGGATTTTCTTCTGTAATACTTTTCGAGCAGAGGAGCTGATGAAAGTGCTAGGTTCAGAAGGTTCATCAAACAGAAGTCCTTAAGGTTGTCTGAGAGATTCTTCTGGTAGTCTTAACCAGAAATTAACAAAACATTTGGCAAATTTATAATATATAGCAAGCAAAACATTTGCAAACTCATAAGAGATGCCCAATGACAAATGACTTTGTCTTGTATGGTAGTTTGAAATCTCCATTTGATTACAGTTGTATGTTTTGAAGTATTTATGTAATTGTCAACTTTAATATATGTTTCCCTTTAAAATAAAGATCTTTGCTTTAAAAAAAAAAGGTATTTATATATATTGGTAACTAATTTACTAAATATACTACCATAGGACAATGTGTGTTTAGTCCAGCAAATATTGGTCAACCACGAAAGACGACGCTATCTCCTGCACAGTTGGATCCTTTTTATACTCAAGGAGATTCTCTGACCTCAGAAGATCACCTCGATGACACTTGGGTGACTGTGTTTGGGTAAGGTTTTTGGACTTTTTAAAAAAAATACTGCCACCCTAACATTTGAAAATGATTATCTTCAAACAATACAGAAAAATTGAAAGAACTGCACAATAAACACCCATATACCTACCTCCTGATTCTACAGTTAACAATTTGCTACATTTACTTTATTATCTATTCATCTGTCAGTTTATCTTTTTGTTGTTGGTATATTTCTTAGTAAGGTGCAGTCACCAGTACTTATCACCCTGACACTTCAGCACTTCAGCAGGCATATCATTAACTAGCATTTGATATTTATTTGTAAGGTTTTTTTTTTTTTTTTTTTTTTCTCGTTGTAGTTATTATTACTAGGGTTGAACCCAGGGACATTTTACCTCCAAGCTAAATCTCCAGCCCATTTTATTTTTTATTTGGAAACAGGATCTCCCTAAGTTGCTGAGGCTGGCCTTGAGCCTTTGATTCTCCTGTCTCAGCTTCCCAAGTATTGGGATTACAGGTGTGTGCCAACAGCTTTATTTGTAGCTTTTGAAAACCCTTAGTCTTTGTATCTTTTCCCAAATTATTTTCTCTTAAGCATGTTTACTGGCTGTTGGGGCAGGGTTGCCCTGTTAGACTTAGCTCCTTTTCAAAAAATACTTTGTAGTGGCTTTTTCTCTACTTGCAGTGTACTTAGCCAGTTTTGAACTAGCAAAATTGAACTTCATTTATATGCATACACTATGTCATAGAGTTGATACTTTCCAGTGACAGAATGTCAAACATTGAAAACAGTATGCTTTTTTATTGTTGTTGTTTTTGGTACTACTGGGAATTGAACCCAGGGACATACCTCCTCTAAACTATAACCCCAGCCGTCTTTTATTTTTTATTTTGAAACAGGGTCTCCTAAAGTTATTGCATGATAGCCTCAAACCTATGATCCTCCTGTCTCAGCCTCCCAAGGACTGGGATTACAGGCATGAATCAACCACACCTGGCTCCTAGATACATTTTGAATAGACTTTTATAGCTCAACAGTAATTTAAGCACCTTAGAGATTATATTGTGTAATTTACAGATGAAGAAATGGAGATATAGACAGATAAGGTGATTTGTAAAAAGGTTAATGTCTAGTTAATAGCAAAACTTCAGTAAAAGCTGAGCAAATAGGGCTGGGGGTGTAGATCAGAGGTAGAACTCAGGTTCAATCCCCAGTGCTATTAAAAAACAAATAAACAGTTCTCCTACATCCCCTCCAAAACATGATTTTCAAGATCCTTGGTAACAGAGATAACTATCCTTTTTTATTTATTTTTGCCATGTGTAATGAAGATAAACTTTCTTTTTTTGTGTGTGCAGAACTGAAGATTGAACTCGGGGTCATTCTACCTCCAAGCTACACTCCCAGCCCTATTTTTTATTACTTGTTTTGAAATAGGGTCTCACTAAGTTGCTGAGGGCCTCACTAAGTATCTGAGGCTGTCTGCAAACCTGTGATCTTCCTGTCTCAGCCTCCCAAGTACTGGGGATTACAAGCATGCGCTGCCATGCCCAGTTTAAATAAATATTTCTTAAGAAACATGTCTAATTGATAAATTGAAAAATATTAGGATAATATGTTAATAGTCAAATCCAAACAAGGAAAGTCCCATTATAACAACAAATGTCCCAATAATTGAATTCAGGTCTGTAATTGCTATCTGATAGTAGTTTTACCAGGATTATGGTTCAGGAAGACAATAGTTTTTCCTTCCAGTTTATAAGCATACTCTTCTGGGAGGTGAGGGCAAGAATAACTTTCCTGAGTACCAGGATATCCACAGTCTCTAGGTTTTCCTATCCAACTGGAAAAAAGGCCTACCTAACTACTACTGAATTGCCAGATTGAAACTTTCTCCTCCTTTAAATAACAAAGCATTTTATTGTATCATTTATAGGAAGTATTTCTAAAATGCATTTCCCTCCTACTCTCCTTCCTTCTTGAGATTAAACCCAGGGGTAGCTTACATCCCCAACCCTTATTGTTATTTGTTTTGAGATAGTCTCACTAAATTGTTGAGGATGGCCTTAAATTTATGATCCTCATCCTTTCAAGTACCTGGGATTACAGGCATGTGCTTCTGTGCCTGGCTGTGTAGTCTTTGATAATTTAACCTTTTCCTACTGACTTAGGGTTAGTCATGAAATATCATTCATTGTTTTGGGTGATTTATTTAAAGGGTATTGGGATATTCTACTCAGAGTTCTCCTAGAGTCTTAGACTTATGTTTTATTTCTTAAATGCCACTCTCACTTGCAACCATTATTTCTTCTTTTCATTTTTGTGCTTGTGGATACCCTACCTCATTTGTTGTTTTTCTTTGGGGTTTGAAATCTCATGTCTGGAGAGCTATAAATAAATTAAAATAAAATTCCAGTTCAGAATGTAGTGAATATTTTACTCACATAGATCTTATATATATTTAATTTTTTCTTTGTTTTTGTGAGTCAGATTTTTTTTTGAAGTACTGGGGATTGAACCCAGGGGCATTCTACCTTCGACCTACACCCCCAGCCATATTTTATATTCTTTATTTTGAAACAGGGTGTCGCTAAGTTGCACAGGGACTCACTAAGTAGCTGAGGCTGGCTGCGAACCCAGATCATCTGGTCTCAGCCTGCCAAGTACTGGGATTAGAAGAGTGCACTACCACGCCTGGCTTGTGCATCAGATTTTTTTAGGTTTTTAACCCAAACTGCAGATTAACTGATTACAAATCTCTAGATAAATGTTTCTGTACTGCTGATAGTTATCGCTGTTTTCAACTATTTTTGTTTTCAAATATAAAATAGCTTTATTTTGGGGCTATAAAAGTAATATCTCATTCCCAGATATTCATTCCCACCCTCCCTAACCCCTGGATGCTTTTGCCATCCCATTATTTCTGTTCAATGCCATCCAATTATAACCAAGGGTATCCCCTGCCCCCCCCCCCAACCAGGTCTACCCCTCCCTTATTTTTATTTAGTGCCATCCAATTATAACCAATTCTATTTCCTCCAACCCCACTCCATCTTCTAGTGTCTTTCCCCCTCAAGTGAGGGGGACCATATCACTGACTTTGAGAGTCTATGTTCTGAATACTTAGGAGGAATAATTTGTTAAAACTTGAAGTGTGAATGTGTGCATGTATGCTTTTATCAGTTTGTAGCTAACAAAGATGTATGATTACAATGCATCAATTAATAACTTAATTTTATATATATATATATAAACTTGAAGTGTGGTAACTTGCATTTGTATTAATAGTGAAAGCTGACTCTTTTGTCTGGACAACTCTTTTTTCAGGTTTCCTCAAGCATCTGCTTCCTATATATTATTGCAGTTTGCACAATATGGAAATATCTTAAAACATGTGGTAAGGTTTATTTTTTTTCAATTCAAGATTTTAGCTAATGAAATAGTGAATTGAGGGAAACTGTTTCTGAACTTTGTCTATTTTTTTCTAAATTAAAATTCTTCCTCTTTCAAGTTTTGAAAGACTATGTCCTTTGGAGTCTGGAGAACTCAAAGTTGTATACTGTATTATAAAAAGGGATTAAAGAAGATAAGAGAGTGAGAGTTTCAGTATTCACCTTTCTTGCTCAAATAGTTCAGTCACTTAAAGAATGATGCATGATGCCAAATAATATATTAGTTTCCCAATTCGGAGCTTGCTTTACTGGGAACAAAGGAGGAGGAGGAAGTTTCTAAGCTTACAGATTTTTTTTTTTTTTTATCTTACAGAGGGCTTAAAAAAAGATCATACCTTGTACAACAATTATACCAATTCATTTTCCCACTACTACAGACTTAACTCTTGAACAAAATCATATTGCTGAATACAGTTGAAGAAGATTTCATAGCAAGTGTTGATGACCTTTTTACAAGAAACAATTATCTTTTCAGAATTACTTTTAGAGAATATTTGCCACATACCCTTTACTTTAGAGAACTGAGAGCTGGATAGAGATTATTGAAACTATTATCTTAGGGTCTTTGTTGAATTCTAATATATAGCTTTTCACAGGGCAACAAATAAAAAATGAACATATTTATTCTCATGTTTCTATTTTCTAATAGAGTTCATTAGATGTAGATTTTATATCTTAAGACACAACTTCATTCTTTGCAGATGTCTAACACAGGAAATTGGATGCATATTCGTTATCAGTCTAAACTGCAGGCCCGGAAAGCCTTAAGCAAAGATGGGAGAGTATTTGGAGAATCCATCATGATTGGTGTAAAACCATGTATAGACAAAGTAAGTTACTGGTGATGAAGGAAAGTAGCCTAATCTGTATGAAGAATGCAAGACTTTGGTTGACCTTGGTTGTAACGTTCCTTGACTTCACTGCGCCTCTTTTTCTTTGTTGGTAAAATGTGATACTTGTACTTTTTGTGGTAAGCCAAACTTATTTAATCACAAGACTTTAAGAGACAGTTCCTTCATTTTTCAGATAAAGAGGCCAATAGGGCATAAGTAACTTGTCCAGAATTGTTCAAGGCGAGGCCTAGATTTTAGGTCTCTTGACTACTAACCATTCTGTTTCTTGTGCAGAACAACATCATTCTTTAAGATATGATTCTATTTCTGGATGAACTAGTTCACATGAATGGTAACTAATGCTTAATTTTTATTTTTTTTATTCTTGGTACTGGGGATTGAACCCAGGGACATTATATCTCTTAACTATACCCTCCAGCACCTTGTTAAATTATATTAACTATACCCTCCAGGATCTTGTTAAATTGCTGAGGCTGGCCTCAAACCTTCAGACCTGTGATTTTCCTGTTTTAGACTCCCAAATACTTGGATTACAGGCATTTGCCACCACACCTGGTGATGGTTAAGTTCTTTTTAAAATTTTGTGTATGTGTCTTTGTATGGTACTAGGGATTGAACCCAGGGGCATTTTACCTCCAAGCTAAACCCTTCCAGTCCTTTTTTATTTTTTATTTTTGTTTTGAAACAGAATCTCACTAGATTGCTGAGAGTATCGCCAAGTTACTGAGGTGATCTTGAACCTGTGATCCTCCTGACTCAGCTTCCTAAGTACTAGGGTTACAGGAATGTGCCATCATACCCTGCAATGGTTAACTTTTAAATAGTGGACACTTTTTGTTATTCATTTCTGTTTCAAAATATTTAAATATTATTCTATATTTACATACTTATTAAACAATATTGAGTACAGCTTACTTTATGGTTTGTAAGATTGTCTCGAACATTCTTTGGGTAAATATATGCAGTCTTGTACTACATATGGGCAGTATGATGCTGTTAGTATACGTATGTTAGTGAACACAGCACCTGTAGTTCCTGTCTTTATAGTTCACTGTGGCCGTACAGTTACATAGTTACTGTGTTAAGCTGTAGTAGATGTTTCCAGAGTAGAGGGGTTGCTAGGCACTAAATAGCTTTGGACTCTGATTCTCTCTTCTACTCCAAGTTTCCACGAGAATTCTTTTATTTTGTCCTTGCTGATTTTTCATAGTGTTTGGTAGGAGATTCTTATGGTTGTGGTTTATAGTTGTTTTGAAGTTGATTAAGGTAACTGAGTTGGGATTTTTCTAACTGAGCATTAGATCTCAAATACTAATAAGAAGGATACTGTCTTCTTAAGCTTAAAATTATTTGAAGGATTGAGGTTAAGTAAAGTAATCCTCCTTTAATTAAATTTTCTTTGGAAGTATTATGTAATATTGGAAAATCTGTGTTATAAACAAGAAGAATTTTTTTTGTTTGTTTCTCCAGAGTGTTATGGAAAACGGCGATAGATGTTCTTTGTCATCTCCATCTCTAGCCTTTACACCACCAGTCAAAACCTTAGGTACACCAACGCAACCTGGAAGTACTCCTAGGATTTCTACAATGAGACCTCTTGCTACAGCTTATAAAGCTTCAACGAGTGACTATCAGGTATTTTAACAATTGGATTATAATGATACATATTTAAAGGCTTAGTATAGAGCATGTTTCACTGTTTTGTTGGATTATATTCCACTAAATATTTCTTGCTGAGGTGATTGCCTTGTTGAAACCTTTAAACTTCTTAAGTTTTATATTTTAAAGTTAAAATATTTGTCGTTTTGAATTTTTAGAAACTTTCTTTTCTGGTGCTGGTGATGTAGTATAGTGGTAGAGCTTTGCCAACATGAACAAGGCCCTTGGTTTGGTTGCCAGCACTGCAAAATCTTTGCCATTTCTTAAAACATTTTAGAAGTTTGTTTTTGTTTCTTTCTCAGTTATGTTTGCATATATACAAACGTCTCGTGTGCATACAGTGGCATGAAGGAATATCAAACCATATTAAATTGATGACTAAAACTGCTGGTAATCATAAATGAAAGCTTTCAAGTTAAAGTAGCTTTAGTTATCAAAAAAAGACTGACGCAGGGCATGGTGGCTCATGCCTGTAATCCTAGTACTTGGGAGGCTGAGATGGGAGGATCGCAGGTTCAAGAACAGCTTCAGCAAGCAGTGAGACTCTCATCAACCTAGTGAGACCCTGTTTCCAAATAAATAAAAATTGGTCTAGGGGTGTAGCTCGGACGTAGAATGCCTCTGGGTTCAATTCCCAGTACCACAAAAAAAAAAAGGACTGTGAGAATACTCTTCACACCTGTAATCCTAGTCCTTGGGAGCCTAAGACAGAAGAATCACAGGTTGGAGGACAACTTCAGCAATTTAGCAAGGCCCCCAACAACTTAATGGTACCTTGTAACTAAATAAATAAAACAAAACAGGGCTGGGAGTGTATCTCAGAGGTAGAATGCTCTTGGGTTCCATTCTCAGAACTACAAAAACAAAACAAAATAGAAGTTTATTATAGGTTTTGCAGAGTTGTAGTCATGACTTTCATTTAATATATTATTGTCCCTTACTAATTAGACAAGAGTTGAATATAGTCAGCTGCAGGTACAGGTACTGAAACACATAAAATGCTTTTGTTCTAGGTAGTGAGAGTTTAGTTTTTTATTTCCCTGAAATTTAGAGATCATTCTAGACCTTATTTTTCCTTTTTTTTAACCTGTATTTTAAATTCCCCATTATTTCATCTTTTGTTATTTGTTCAGTTTTCTAATTTAAGGAGATGTTATTTGCTTTACCAAGGGAATAAGATTTTGCCATTCATTTAAGCATAAAGATATTATAAGCTCATATTTAATCCTTAAAATATATAATTGAGTGCTTAAGTGTATTATACATGTTAAATTAGCCTTAACAGTAGAATTAACTGTCACCAAAGAAACTGTAACCTAATAGTTATTTTTTTTTTCATGTGTGTGTTTTTAATAGGTTATTTCTGACAGACAAACGCCAAAAAAAGATGAAAGTCTTGTATCCAAAGCAATGGAGTACATGTTCGGCTGGTAGTACAATATGAACTAAGAACTCAACTCACCATGGAGGTTGCTACATTAAAACCAGAGTTAGCACAGTACTGCCAGTTTCCTTTGGTTAGTTGTATAACCACACCTGGCAGTGTTGCATAGCTATCTCACACTTCTTTCAGAAGCCTTTTCTTTAAGGACACAACCTGTTTGTGGCTCTCACTTTAGAAGATGCTTGAAGATACATTTTGAAGAAAACCAGTATACGTGTAGATAGGATTTTGTGCTTTCTGATAGTGCATGCTTACACACAAAAAACTCAGCATTGATTATTATTAAATGATTGAATTTGTGGTGAGGCTTCATAGTCTTCATGAGCAAGTGGGTGAATTTCGTGGAGGAGAACTACAGCTGCTTCTTCCAAGACATAAAGATTATAAATAGCAATTTGAATTATGGTCTTTTAATTTAGATAGTATTTAATATTTTAATTATCTTTGTATATGTCCTTTTGTGGATTGTCAACTTTTGGTATTCTAAAACCCAAACACCCCTTTTAAAAACCTAAAGTTTCTTGATAATAAACAGTCATTATATGTATTAAATATTTTTGAAAGGGTGGTTTATTTGATTATGAATTATTGTGATATTTTAGGTGTTCATTGAAATAGAGAAAATGTCATTAACTTTCTTACATCTGTAATTCATCTTCAGTAACCATTAAGTTTTGCATACTTGGTGCTTCCTTATCCAGATGTGATATAATTTTAATCTAAATACATAAATAATTACAATGTCAATATTTTATTTAACAAAGTTCATAATAATTTCTTAATAGCTAATATTCAGTTCGTTTAAACATTTCGAATTGTCTCTAAAATGGAGTTTTTAGTTTGTTTGAGTCATGATCTACACTAGGTATACACAATATATTTTGTTATTTTATCTCTTAAGTGTCTTAAAATCTAAATTGGTATCCTCTGTTTTCCACTGTCCAACACACTGACTTATTAAAGCAGCCATATAAGTTGTGTAGTTTCTCACTGTCTGAATTTTGTCAGTTGCTTTCTTGTTCAACTTGCCCATTGTTTATTTATATCCTATAAGTTTATTCTAGAGAGGATTAATTAGATTCTAATTTCATTTTTCATGGAAGGAATACTTGATACAAATATGTTGTACTTTATATTAAATCAAGAGCTTTTTAATTTCATTTGTCTCACTTTTAAGAGTATTTAGCTTGATCATTGGCACATGGGCAGAAGCCTGACACATTATTGGAAAGTTCTCTGTAAACTTTATACATAATATTTTGAAAAGCATGCACTAATGATACTTGTCAGTGGTTTCATTAAAGACTATGAAATGATGATTTCTCCAACTCTATCATTCCTGTTGCATTTATGAGCTGAAATTCTTGTACATAGAAGAAAACAGCTACCACTAGAGAACTGTTTGGTTACCATGATGTATACATTCGTATAGAATGGCAGGATAAATACTAAATCCCTTTCCTTTATTGGTTTTCATAGTAATGTTTTAGTGCTTTGGCAACTCCCATTATTCTGTGAACTTGGAAACTCATTTTTCTTTTGGTATCACTGTGCTTGGGGCTATCAGAGAAATTTTCTGTGTCAATCAGTTGCCGTCATTATTGTTTTCTTTTTTTGAGACAGGGTCTCCCTAAGTTGCCCAGGCCGGCTTTGATTATGTAATCCTCAGATCTCAACCTTCCAGGTACTGAGATTACAGGTTTGTGCCACCTGGCTCTAAAGGAGGTTTTAAATTGAAATATTAATTGACTCTGGTATGTATATCTAGATAATCTGCATCTGTCCTTATCTAAATATATTTTAATAAAGAATAACTAAAATATAATAAAATATCTTATGAGCTCCATCTGATAGA
>PVLC010035842.1:0-16114 GCA_004027655.1 Graphiurus murinus | reverse complement strand
GAGTGGGCCTGGGGCACATTGATGCTCTTTGACAGTCTTTCTTCCTGAAAAAGGCTTTCAGCTGTGTATATCCTCACACTCACCCAAATATTCACATGCACGCACTTCTGCATCGCCTACCTGCATACTTTTTTTTTTTTTTTGCAGTACTGGGGATTGAACTCAGGGGCATTCTACTTCTGAGCTATACCCCAGCCCTATTTTTTATTCTTTATTTTTTGAAACAGGGTCTCACTAAGTTTCGGAGTGCCTCCCTAGGTAGCTGAGGCTGGCCACGAATCCCCAGATCCTCCAGTCTCAGCCTCCCAAATGCTGAGATTACAAGCGTGTGCCACCACGCCTGGCTCCTGCATACCTTCTAACACACTCATATCACACATTCATATGCACCTCTGAGCTACTCAAATGGCCAGATACACATGTATAAACACATCTGTTCCTGTGCACAAAGCTGCAAATGGGCACATATACTTCTTTCTGTATGCATGCATGCATGCCTAAATAGGTATGTTTATTGATAATAATAAAATAAACAAAAGTAACAATAAAAATAAGTGCTATAGATCGACTGCTTACTGATTATCAGATACCGTGTTCCATGTTTCCTTCTTGTAGCCCCTTTACCAGACGGGTACGACATTTTCTAATTTTGCCAATGTGGAATCTGAGGCTTAGAAGGTTAAATAACTTGCTCCACATCTCATAGCCAGGAACAGATCTGAAGTTCTGGCTGGTGTCACCCCACAGTCAGCATTTCTTTTCTTTTCTTTCTTTTTTGGTACTAGGGATTGCATTCAGAAGCATTTACCTCCAGGCCTTTTAAAAGATTTTTTTTTTTTTTAATTACTGGGGATCGAACCCAGGGGCGTCCTACCTCCGAGCTACACTCCCAGTCCTATTTTTTATTCTTTATTTTGAAACAGGGTCTCACTAAGTTGCAGAGGGCCTCACTAAGTAGCTGAGGCTGGCCGCGAACCCCGATCCTCCGGTCTCAGTCTCCCAAGTACTGGGATTACAAGCGTGCGCCACCATGCCCGGCTTAAATATTTTTTAAATTTTGAAACAGGCTGGCCTCAAACTTCCAATCCTTCTGCCTCAGCCTCCCAAGTACTGAGATTACAGGGGTTAGCCAACAGGCTTGGTTCCACAGTTAGCATCCTTGACCTTGGTTCTCCCTTGGAACCAGGGACCACCAAAGGTCCTGTTCTATCTTAGAGGTCTGGAATCAAAATCGCTAGGAATCTAGATTGTAAAAAATGACTCGTGGCATTCTGAAGACAGCGGGGGTGGAGAGCCCAGCGCAGTGAGTGCTGCATGCTTTCTAGACACAGTCATCCCACAACGTGGCGCCCCTCCGCGCCACACCTCACTCACATCCCCACCCTCGCAGCATCCACATTCACAGACACACCCTCACAGGGCCCACGCTTTCCTCCACAGCTGCATACACACCCACCTACACACGCACCTTCCCACGTGTGCACTCATGCGCATGCGCACGCGCTCCCCGCCAAAGCCAGCCCTTTCTTGCTGTGCTTGCGCTACGTGCTCTCGGGTTCTCTCCTGAGTCAGTTCTGGTGACTCTTTCCTCCAAACACAGGCCTCAGAAAACTTGCAGAGGAAGGGAGTTTAGTGAGATGGGAAGTGTGGCGAGTCCCCGGTGCTGTTTCTTGCCAGGAATCCAAAGCTGCTGGTAGGGCAGGTGAGCGAGGGATGCGCGCTGGGATTTCCACATCTGTCTCTCTCACTCTGAGAGGTGGCAGGCCAGGTCCAGGCCCCTTGGCAAATGCCTCTGGCATTTCTGGGTCTGATGATCCTGGAGGCTGTCTGTACCCTTTGCCTCAGGTGACAAGGTCTAGCACTAAGTTGTCCCTGAGGAGGGGATTCGGGGATCCCAGCACCTCTCCTCTGGGGTGCATGTCTCCTGCTCTCTGCCAGCCAGAGCTCCTTCCGGTCTGGTGGGCCCTGGGACGGAGAGCTGGGCCTGGGTGCTGGGGAACTTCTCCACCCTCTGGGAGGCAGCAAGGACAGGAGAAGGTCTAAAAGCAGCCAGTGTAATGGAGGGCCCAGCATGCCCCCCTGCAGCCCTGTGCGGCCATGGTGGGGAGGTTTGTCTGAGGTGGTGAGAACTCTAGAAAGACTGTGAGGGTGGTGTTCCTTCTCCAGGGGGCTTTTTTGGGGGAGGGGGGGAGAAATGCTTGCTGATCTGGGGGTCAGGGTAGAGGCTGAGCAGTGGGCCCAGCAGGCTCCCACCAGCAGGCGCTGGGGCCTCCTCTGCCCTCCACTCCCTTCTGAGAGCCTCCTCCCTTCATCGCCTGCTCCGGGCTGAGCATCACGGGATGAGTGCCTTCCCCGGGGTCCCCTGCTCGGCTCATCTCTCCCCACATTCTGCCCTCCATCAACAAGACACAGCGGCTCCTCCAGGGATCTCCAGAGTTCCGTGGTGTTGCTTGTGTCTCCCTGCATGAGGGACTCTGGGGCACTCTCCAGAAGAACTTGTGGATATGACGGTCCTGTCCCCTAGTCTGTGCTACTTGGTGGCTACTGAGCCCTTGAAATGTGGCCAGTACAACCGAGGACATCAGGTTTTAATTGAATTGAATCTTAGCTTAGTTGTCTCATGTGGCTATCGCCTACCATACTGGAGAGCAGAGACTTAGAAGCTACAGTTCCGGGCTGAGAGTGTGGAGATCTGGTTATGCCATAATCTGGCTGTGTGGTCCAGGATAATCCACTCAACCCTCTCTGTGTCATTCTTTCTTCCTATTCTTTCCTGTTCCTATAACAGGACAAAGACATTTCCTCCTTCATCAGCTCAAAAAAAAAAAGTACCAAGGAAATAAATAGTTTCAGAAATCTGGGTGCTATAGCCATGCAGGGCCAGTTATCTGTGTTGTCATTGCCCAAATCAGAGCAATGACTTAACTATGTAATCATCCCTCAGAACCCAGATGAATCCTCTTACCTGGAGAGGAGCCGAGGGCCACAGTAGTAGTCAGAAGCAGCAACAGCAGGGGTGGCCTCCTGGTGGGTGTCCCCATGGTGGGAATCCAGGGCAGAAGTGAAGATCAGAAGAGAGGAGCCTCAGCCCAGCTTGGGGAGAGTCGGGCTGGCGGCTGGGAAGCACCTAGGGAGGCGGGTGGAAGGAGGGCCCTGAGCCGAGGGAGCAGGGCCCCTCCCAGCTCCAGACACATCTGGTCTGCAAAGCTTTCACCTCGCCTGGGTTGCTGCAGAGTCGAGGAGCACGCCTATAGAGCCCCAAGGAAAGGAGCTCAGCTATTACCAAGGAGCTCTTCCTGGGGCTGAGTGCCTCCAACGCCCCCCTGGGAGTCTGGCTCTGCCCTGTGCTCCCCCCACATCCCCCTCCAGCCAGCAGGGGGCTGCTCAGGAAGTGGAAGCCGTAGCTAATTGGGAGACAAGAAACCACCTGCCCATGTGGTACCGGTGATAGTGACAGCTCTTGATGTAGGGTACAGAAGAGAACAGGGCTTGGCCTGGGGCCGGGGACTGGTAGTCTTTCTCTTGCAGCTGCCTGGGGTGGGGGACTAACAGGCCCCCCTGGGAGCTGCATTAAGTCTCTGGGGATCAGCCTTGTTTTTCTAGCAATGAGAAGGGGCTCATGATTTATATGCATCTCTCGCCAGGCCCCTAGGTATGGCACTTAGATGCTTTGCCCTATGGAGTCATGACCTTGGCCCTGTCAGCCATGCTCTAACCAGATAGGCTGAGAAGCCCAGCAGAACCCTCTGGGCTGAAAGAGGAGGAACCTCCGTCTTATATAGGGATGGCAGAAACTTGGTTAAATCTGGAGCTCCAGAGGACCTGCCCCACCAGCCTGAGAGACAAGGACCTCACCCCCAGAGGCAAAGGCGGGGCAGGGCCAGCCTCTCCATCCACTCCCTGTCTCTGGGAGGACTTCCCAAGTTCTGAGGGGTGCAGGGACTCTTGGGGTCTGTCAGTTATTTCAATGATTCTGGCCCTCTGGCTCCCCCAGCTCCCTCTCAGTGCTGCCACAGGGGACACGTAGCCCAGCTGCAGAGTGCGTGTGTCAGCCTTGCTTGCCTGCCTCCCAGAGGTCTAAGAGCAGGGCCGGGGTGGAGGCTGGGGGGTTCTCACTAACTGGATGCAAGACCCCTGTCATCTCTGGCTGGGTGGCCTCTTTGGCACTCTCATGCTCCTAGAGGAAGCAGGGTGGCTGAGGGTCTGGGAATGCTGTCCCCTGCTGGGGTGGGGGTGGAGAAGGCTCTAGGGCCCGAAGATGAATGGGGGTTCAGGATGCCCCCGGCCTCACTTCACACTATTTGCTTGGAAAGCGTGCTCCCCAACCCTCCTCCGCTTGTGGTCACCCACGACCTTCGCTGCTTCCCCCACAGCCACAGCTGGCACTTGAAGGAGCTGCGAGAGGGAGGGGGAGAAGTGGCCCCAGGGTATGTCAGGGAGGATGTGGCAAGGGATGCTGGGCGGAGCTGAGATGGGGGGTGTTTGGGTGGCGGGTGGAGCAGATGGCGCTCCCTCCCCATCCCAACTCCAGCCTCACATCCACTTCCTATTGCCAGGAAAGGTGCCCAGGTGCCACCTGTCCCTCCCTGTCCTTGCTACTCTCAGTTCCAGACTTGAACCTGGACATTTGGCACTTCCAGCCCCTCCACCTAGGCACCCCCACCCCTGCAATGTCCCACATCTCATCCTTGCCAGGAGGTGCCCAAAATACCCCCGTCTGCACGGTTAGAATTCAGCTCTGATCTTGGCGACACCCTTGGTGACCCTGCCCATGCTCAACTCCATTAGAAGAGAGACTGTGTCATGTTCATCTTGGTACCCTGTGCTTTGCAAAGTACTTGGCCCTTGATAGGTGTTACTTGTGTGTTGCATTTAACTAATTGAGAACAGATGTGATTATCTGCCTCCAGAAGCCAGTGGACACACATGTGCACACACTCGGAGGTCACTATACATCTGATTGGGCAGACAGGCCTTCGGTGCTCTCTGAAGGCAACCCCAGGGTAAACTGGCACACACACCATGCACATATACACACTCAGGTCTCTAGGGTGGCATGGTGTCTGGTCATGGGGAAATCTTGCAAGTGTGCCCCTGAATGCAAATGCAGGGAGTTATCCTCAGAATAGGGAGGCACTGGGGCAATACGGAACCTTCCAGGATTTGTCGTCTGATGGTCAGGAGTTGGTAATATTGACTTCATCCCTTAACAGCTCTGTGAGCTTGGACAAGTCATTTGCCCTCAGTTTTCTCACCTGCAAGGTGAAAATTACAGCATGCACTTTACAGATCTGCTCAGTGGTTAAATGAGCACCGTGGTGCTCTGCAGTGTTTTGAAATCACTGCAAAACCTCAGGGCTATTTGGACTGGCCATGGGGCCACCATGGGGGGGGGGGAGAGAGAGAGAGAGGAGAGAGAGAGAGAGAGAGAGAGAGAGAATGCGATGGCCCTGAATCCATCTCCCCGTCTGCACTCCTGCCTGAGCATCTCCACTAATACCTGCTCTATGCACTGCACTTTTCCAGAAAGTTCCCTTGTAGAAAACCTCCAAAGAGCACCTTTGGCACTGAAGGGCCACGAATTGGCATCTGGCACAGAGAAGGAGCTCATTTGCTCCTGGCCTTTGTCAGTCTGCCAGTCCTGAGAGCTCAGGCTGGGGCAGGGCTGGCCTGGGAGGACCTTGGGCTATCGGTACTTGAGCGATGCAGAGATGGGTGTCACAGTGGCCACCTCCACCCTGCAGTGGTCAGTTGTCTCTATTACCATTGTTGGCAGTTGCTATAGATCATGGGTAATTCGATCCCACTGCTCATCTTAAACTTCAATTTAATCCAAACTTTTGTCAGCTATCTTCCCAGCCTAAGGACCCTGGGTACCCTTTGGGGACAGAGACCTGCAGCCATAGAAAAAATGTGAGATCTAGGAGGCCCTGGGATTGAACTGGGGGAGCTCTGGACACCAGCTGGCCTGATCAGGTGAATACTGTGTGCCACTGTGTAGAGGCCTTGGGTGAATGAATGCGCGCACACTCGCGCGCGCACACACACACACACACACACACACACACACACATGCACACACAGTCTGGGCTAAAAACTGGAGCTTACTGCTTCCCTGAAGGTAAGGCAGTTGGCATTCAGTGTTTCCCTGCATCCATTCCCGTTACAGCGTTGATTAACCATGTTCCAGGCATTGTGCTGAGCACAGGGAAGACTGTAACAAAGACAGGGTCTTTATGGAGTTCCCTGACCAGCTGAGAGCAGCTCTGAAGTTCACAGACCAGTCACCTCCTCACACCACCTGCCCTATGACATGTTCTAGAATGCCCAGCATGGAGGAGGCCTTTCTGTCAGGAGCATGGCTGCTGTGGAGCTATGCCAGGCCCAGAGCTGGCCCCGCCAGCCCTGAGCCAGCCAAGCTTCACCCAGGCCAGCTGCCCTGAGGCAGGGGTGCAGGCGCAGGCTGGCACAGGCAGGCACAGGCTGGCACTCGGGTTAGGTCCTATGAGGTACCAGCACATGGGGAACAGGCCACTTGGAGGTTCAGTGGCACCAGGGGAGCTGGCTGAAGTTCTGAGCCCAGGAAACAAAGGGCCTGGGGGACAGAAGGCTGTGAGCAAGACTCCAGCACACAACAGGGTTGCCTAAGCTCAGGACCCGTGCATGCAGCTAGTAAGAAAATAACAGATATATTCCCCCAAAATGCTGTCTTGGGATACCCCACTCCCTGAATTCATCTCCACTGCCCCCAGAAAAAGGAGACCGGGAGCATTGAGGGATTTGGCGACTTTTGAATGGGCAGTGGTTGGAGAAGGGGGAGTTTGGAGCCCAGTTGAGGCAGGGACTGATTTATCATTAGCCTTCAAAGGACTATAGTCACCCCTTGGGTCCCCTTCTTGGCCTTGATCCTGCACAGGGGTTAACAGGGCAGCATATTGGTTGAACCGGTCTTGTGGTTACTAGTTAGTATAACCTGGGTTAAGTAACTAGTATAACTATAGTTATTACTAACATACTAGTATAGCCATAGTTATTACTTTCATTGCTTAACCTCTCTGCATCTCAGTTTCTCATCTGTGAAATGGGGAGAAGGTAAAGACCCACCTCAGGGACTATTGACAGGTCAGAGCCATGCTGGCCCATTGCAGGTGCTCAGGAAAGGTCAGAGGATATAACCGAAGACCCTCTCCCTTTCCTGTGTCTGCAGCCACCATGTCTGTAAGTCTGGCTTACACAGTCACAACATTCAAACTGCCCTGACATGAGCTTAGGACACTTACAAACCCACCACCCTGGACAGGTACCTTCCTCCTTTTACATCCCACAGGTGCAGTGGACCTAGGTAAGCACCAGCACCCACCCACAGTAGGGCAAAAGGACACTGCCTGTCAGTTACACCCAACACAGCGTGTTCAGGAAGGACATGGCTGGGACATACACATGGGCTCTCCAGAACAGACCCTCCTCCTGCCTGGACCAAAGACCAGAGCCCAGCATCCCATCCTCTGCCTAGGATGGGAACTGCTACCTGGAATGAACCATCATCTGGGAGGACAGGGCTCTGTGGGAGCCTGGTGTGGGCGGGGGATGCTCAGCATGTCAAGCCAGGCAGCAGCTGGCAGGGGGGGAGGCGACCATAGTTGAGAGGTCTCTATGGTGCACTGAGCTGGTGTCCTGGGCTGGTGAGGTTCTTAGGGTGGACATGGGTGGGATAGGGACAGCCTCAGCCCCAAATGGGGAACAGAAGAGCTGGGCATCCGAGTCTCTCCTCAGCTCCCTCGGTGTGCTACCTCCCTCCCACACCTTGATTTTTTTCTGTAGGCTCTTTGTGTCTGCATCTGGTTTCCTGAGACCCAGTGCTGGTGCTGATGTGCCCTCTGGGAACACTGTGACCCACGATCATGGATTTGTCTGAGCATTCAGCACTGGGTATGGGGAATCTGGCCCTTGGTCCACAGCTTGGAGTCTTCCTGTGCTTGCTCTTTCCAGTGGAGAGACCTTTTGACAAGGAAGTGGACAGAAGGGGAGAGACTTATGTCCTCCCAGGCAGAAACTTGGGACTAGAAGCAAGCCACCCCCAGACCTTGCTCTGTTCCCCTGCCTGCCTTGCTCTGCCTTGCTCTGTGTGAGGTGTGGGTGGTGAGGGCTTTGGATGAATCCCCCCCCACTTTTTTTTTGCAGTGCTGGGGATGGAACCTGGGTACCCATATTAGCCTCATGCTAAACAAATACTCTGCCGCTGATCTACATGCCCAACCCCAGGAGGATCCTTTTTGAGATGCCAGGAATAAGAACAATTATTTAAACCTGCTTATGAAGAACCAAAGCAGGAAGAAAAGTCCCTCATGTATCAACAGAGCAATTTCTGCAAGGTCCCACCATCTCTGCTGAGAAGAGACTCCTCCAGTTCCCGGGCAGTTTCCTACAGGCTGGCTCAAGGCAGAAGCCTGGGTTGCAGGGCAGGAAGGCTGCCCCCTGCTGGACACAGGAAAGGGGAGCCTCATGGTCTCTGAGGTTGGCAGACACTGAGAGGATATGGGCTCTGACTGGAGGAGGCCCAGTAGGTTCACCCGGACAGGTGCCCTGTGTGAGGGGGTGGGGTGACTTCCACGTCTAAGTAGGGGATCCGTTGGCTCCTTGGATGAGAAGGGTGCTGAGGTGCATTGGGTCTGAGTGTGTCCTGGGAGGGGAGGTGCTCAGGTTTTGGGTGAGAACACTATACACCATTGCTTTTGTTTGTGTCCTGTTTGGTAAACAAAGAAACACGGGCTAGTTTTGTAGCCAGGACTCATTAAGCCAAAGAAAGGACCTCTTTACTTTAGGATGGTAATAATCGGGGCACAGAGCCCACAGAAGTCCCAAGAATGTTCCAGGTTAGCAAGAGCCCTGAAGGTTTAGGTTATGGGTCAGGGTCCTCCTGAAGAATGAGAAATGACCAAAGTATAGGAGGAAATGAAAAGGATGTCTGTCATAGATTCCTGAGTCATGGCCACCATTTGCCACTTGAAAGAGGTTGACCTGAGGCTGGGTCATCCAGCCCAACCTCTGCCTCTAGACAAGACTGTCTCCAACCTTGGACCAGACCCCAGTTCTCATGCCATCTTTAGAGTCATTTGAAAGGAGATTGCCTCATCTCCATGGCTCATCTTCTTACTTAGGCAGTTTCTTCAGCAGTCTAATCTGAGTCCTGTCTGCTTCACTAGCGCGAATATATATATATGCTCTGGCTCATCCCTATGTATCAACAAACCACCTCTTCTTCCCTGACCCCCTGTTTCTGCCCTAGGAATCTTGCCAAAAAATACAACTACCACCCACACTTAGGTTTAGAGATTGTCTTTGAAATACACATTATCACCAACATTTGGCTTGAAAAGGTTTCTGATGGAGCCATCACACATCGTCCAAATCACCTCAAAATGTATTGCTGATGGGCCCCATCCTTTCTGCGTACGTACCCACCCCCCAGGAGAAGTTTGGCCAACCAGGGCCATCCTGTTGAGCACAGTTGCTCTGAGCCCGTCCCACATGTGTCTCCATTTGAACACCTGCTGGCAGAGGAGGTGCTGGAGTGGAGTTGCATAAGGAGCGAGCTCTGGCAGGGGAGCCATGTGGGATAGGCTGAGAGCTAAAGCCGGAGGAGTGCCTGCGGCCCCGGAAGTGGGTGCGAAGGAAGAGCAGCCCGGTGGGGAGTAGAGGAGAGGAGGAGAGAGAGCGTGCGTGAGCAAGAGGGCAGCTCCTTCAGTCCAGGGCCCCATCTCCTTGGGCGGAGCCTCCGCTCCCCAATCTGGGAGCATAAGGACAGTGGTTTCTATGTGACTCGGGAGGACCTGGGTGACTTTGAACAAGTCTGTCTCACCCTTCCCGACATCTTGCTGGCTGAGGACTCCCAAGGGACATTAGGCAGGACTGTGACCTTGTGGCAGAAGCCCTGCGAGTGGTTCTGCCTGAGCCTGGCTAGACAGGGGTTAACTGGTGGGCACTCCGGGGAGGAGCCTGGATACTAATGTCCCCTGGGCCAAGCTCCCTTCTGCCAGGGCTAGGAGAGAGGCACCCGCTGTGAGGTCCAGGCCGTCCCCCCGCCCCTCCCTCAGGAGCTGGGGCCACATCAGCCTCTCCCACAGGTGGCCCACTCGCGGCTTTCCTTCATCTCCAGTGGCTTGTCCAGTCCCTCTAAGTGAAACTTGGGACCAGGTGGCAGCAGACTCCAAGGCTAAGGGGACTGAGGGGTCCTCTGGCTTGGGAGAGGAAGGCTGAAACAGCTACCCAGAACGAGCCTAAGAGCTCAGGGATGGTCCCTGATGGCTTTTGGGGCTGTTGCTTCTCCACCTCCTCTTGGGCAGAGGGAAGTGGTGCTCAAACCCATCCTTGTCCAGGACCGGGGCTGAGGCACGCACAGCCCACTCCCTGCTGGTCACACTGGATTTCCAAACCTCCATACAGCCTTGCTGACAGCTTTCCCCCAGGGACACAGGCTCAGTAGTCCCCGATGGTCCTGGGATACAGGGCGCCTGGCTCTGCGTGGGCAGCACCAAAAACATCGCTGTCTTCCATCGACACTGCCTCAACCCCCTGCTTCCCAGACCTGGCAGTCCCTCTTGGGAGAAAGTGACAAGATTCAGCTCTGGACACTCTCTAGCTGGGGCTACTTCCCCACCTCTGAACCATTCTACAAGCCCAGGTTCTGGGCAGAGGAAGTGCCCTGTCTTTCTAGAACCCCCTGGAAAGCCAAACTTCCAGCAAATCTTTCCTTTCTACTAGTGAGGATGAGGGGGAGGGATCCAGAGAGAAGACAAGGTTGAGGAGGGGGGAGGGGAAGAAAAGGAATTTTGGCCCAGATGGTTCCGGCTGCTCACCCTTGGGATGTGACTTGCCTCAGTTTCCCCTCTCTGAGTCCCAGCTGCTGGACAGGTCCTTACTCAAACTTATGCTCCACTCTCCTCTCTCTTCCACAGCCTGCTCCTCCTGTCTGACTGAAGCAGGATTTGGGGAAGAGGTCACCCTGCAGAGGCAGACCCTCGGGTGATCCTAAATCTGGAAACCCAGGCTCAGTTCCATCCAGGGGCTTCTAGGGATAGGCAAGCAGACCCTGGCCTTACAGACCGGTCTGGAACTGGACCAGGGGCCTCAGGACAGGCCCAGGAGCCACTGCCCTTTCTGTTGGATCTACCGGGTGGGCCAGCTCAAATTCCTGGACTCCCTGGGTCCAGCTTCCTGGGCAGGCCAGGGCCCTCAAGGGTGCCACCCAGGTAGACAGGGCAGTGGAGAGCCTCGATCGGGTGGCCACCATGAGGCTGGGGTGAGAAGTCAGGCTGGCTGCAGCTGGCTGGGCGTCCTGCCCCCGCCCCTGCCCCCTCCCAAGTTACAAGGCGGGTATTTCCAGGGCCCTCAGGGCATGGAGCCCCTGTCATAAAAGCACCAGGGAACCCCCAGGCTGGAGCAGACAAAAGCGGTTGGCACCTACCTGGGGTGAAGGAAGGGTGTTGGCTGGGGCAGGTGGACTCTGCCCGGCGGATGAGCCCGCCGGTCCCGCCGCCAGCCCCTCCGCGGCTCCTCTCGGGCCAGCGCCGGCCTCAGCCGCTCGCTGTCCTGGTGCGGCGGCGGCCGCGGCGGTGGCGGCGGTGGCGGGTGAGGGCGCGAGTGTGTGTGCGCGCCCGGAGCCACTGCAGCATCTCTGCATCAAGATGTGCTCCTCCCTCTCCCAGGCTCCGCTCACTGGCTGGCTCCGGTCCTCAGCCGGCGCTGGGGCCGGGAGATGGCTTCCTCTGCCCCCCTCCCGCCCCCTTCCGTCCCCACCCTCCCGGCTTTACCTCATTTGCTGTCATTTAAAGACCAGGGAGCGAGCAGGGAGCCCGTCTTCCATAACGCAAGGGCAGCTCCGCGGCCAGGGCGCTGTCTGGCGTGCTTGCCCTCTCCTCCACCCCCAGCCCAGAGCCCATGGGGCTGGAGAGGGGTGAGGTGTGGAGGGACAAAGAAAGTGGCCCTGACTCTTCAAACCGTGGAGACCCACAAAGCCAAAACTTATCTTTCCTCCCCGCCCCCACCAGCCCTCCAGTTTCCTTTTAGAGAAAGAGATCCAAATCAGAGATCCAAACCAGAAATCCCCATATTGCTGTGTGGCACAAATTGGTTGAAGGGGCGTCTCTGATGCCCGCCCCACATAACACTCACCTTCACTGTTTCCCTTGCTCAAAAGCAACTTGGATTTTTAAAAAAACCTTAAAGGAAATTTAAAAACGGATAACTTAAGTCCCTGAACCACCACTCTGAACAAATCTGAGCATCTGCCTCAAATTCTCATGCATACAATGACATGGTTATTCATATTATTTTACGAAGAAGGGGTCACATAATCACGATTTGCAAAAATATTTTCACTGCATAATTGAGCTTGGATCCCTTCATGTGTCAGTACATGTGGATCCAAGCCCATTTTTAATCAACCATCAGTGTAGTGTCAGGAAAAGCTGACAAGATTAAGGGGGTGGATATCTGGAGGGTACTCTGGGCTTTGCTACTGATTGGCTGTGTGTGTTGGGCAAAGTGCTTTGCCCTCTCTGAGTCTCACTGTTAAGCTGAAGGGGTTAAAGACGGCCAAGCTCCTGCCAGCTCTGAGATTCTAGGTGTTCCCCTGGTCAGTGATGCATCTCTCCTGCCCTGCTCCTGTCATATGGGGGTGTGGCCAGAAAGGCTGGGGCCTGGAGGCAGAGAGGCAGAGGGACCAGCCATCTGCAGCACCAGTCATCCCTGTCAGGCTGTCACTGTTGTCTCGCCCCCCCTCTGGTTGGCCTGCTGTCCAGCTTGCACAGGCAGGACTGGCAAGGGGTCCAGATGCTGCAGCAGCTGGCAGGGCTGGCCAGCCTCTGAGTTTTAAATGCCATACCTGTCAAGTGTGCTGCATGGCTCCAGGTCTTCCTGAGAGGCCTGGGGAGCAGGGTAGGGTGGGGTGGGGTGGGGAGCAGGAGTAAGACTTGGAAAAGAAGGAGCAGGAGGCTCTGCTACCTAGCCTCTACAGCTTCCACGGCCTCCACGGTCCTAGTGCCACCCAGGTCTCATGCACTCCCTCCCTTCCTTAGGCTCATCTCTGTTCCTGAGGTGAAATACCTGATTTTGCTAAAGATGTTCCTTGGATAATTTGAATGCTGCTATGGAAAGACAGGTACATCACCCCGTTCCTTCCCCTTCCTGCCCCTGCAGGTCCTGTCTGTCTGCCTGTCTCCCTGGAGGCCGCCACGCTGGCCTTTTTCTCCTGAGGTGAGCCTTGTCCCTGATGCCACCCAGGTCAGCTGTGCTCTAAGGAGGCTCCACAAGGTCCCTTTCAGCAGAAAGTGACAGGAGCGGGCCCTTGCCAAGACAGGGGATGAGGTGTCTGCTCTTTGGGGCTGAGATTGCTGGTCCAGTAGCCAAGGGTCTGGACATGCTCATAAGGATTGCTCCAGACCGAGACAGCTGTCTTTGTGACTCTATTTTCAGACAGCTGCTGCCCTTGCGGTGGGGGCCGAGTCTCTGGGGAGGGCCATTAGCACAGGAGACTTTGGTCTCAAAGACTTTCAGATCTCCATGTAACCAGCCTGCCCATCAGGTGGGCTCCAGTATGTACAGTAAGTAAAAAAGAAAAAAAAAAGAATATTTACCAAGATTAGAGCTAGATTGGCAAAATAGTCTCCAAAGTTTCACCTCTCGCTTGTATGGAGTGCTTGGCTGAGCCTGGTCCCCATGCACTGGGGGTCACTGGGGATCCTCTATTCCAGTCTCTGAGATGCTCCTGTTATGAGAGAGTGTGGTGGGGTGGGTGCTTGGGGGTCCAGGCTGAGGTTGTGCTTGTAAGGGCCCATGGGTTGGATAATAACAGAAGCAATAGTTGTTTTTTGTTTTTTGTTTGGTCCTGGATGTTGAACCCAGAGGCATTCTACCTTTAAGCTACCAGCCCTGTTTTAAAATTTTTATGTTTGAAACAGGATCTCACTAAGCTGAGGGTCTCACTAAGTAGCTAAGGCTGGCCTCGAACCTGCAATCCTCCTATCCCAGTCTCCCAAGTTCTGGGATTATTGGCATGTGCCACCATGCCCAGCTGCAATATCTGTTTTGAATGTCTCCAAAACTAGGGGCTACACTAAGTGCTTACCTTAGATTATTCACCCAAGAGGCAGGTAATTCTCAAGTCTGTGGATGAGATTCAGGAACTTGCTTCAAGTAAACAGCAAATGATCGGAGCAGTGGTGCTCAGGGGTCCAGCCTCCCGGCTTAACCCTGTGCTGGGGACACCACCTGCCCACCACCCACTCTTCTTGGGCGAGGGAATAGGGGACAGGATGGTTTCTTTTATTTTGGTGCCTACCAGATCCTGGAATCCTCAGTGTGGTTGACCATCAGGGACAACTCTTCTCTGTGGGGAATCAACCCAACTCCATGTTGTCCAGAGCTGAGACATCCAATCTCCAATTGAGTCTCCACAGACTCTCAAACAGGGCAAAGAAAGGCCAGCCAAAGGTGATTAGGTGGCTAATAAGATCGGCTATTATTTTTCCTGTAAACATGTGGTTCCCCCCGGGGAGGCTCAGAGGCATTTTGAGGACCACCTGACCCTTCCCAGGCCATCTGCTCCTTCCTGCCACAGCCCCACCAGATCAATAACAGAGGGGTCCAGAGGACCTCCAAGTGCCTGGGCCCAGCCCCAGGGGACAAGTGGGGAGGGGTAGGACCCCCAGGCACTGGAGGCTTTGTGAGCTCTTCCTCACTGGTCTCTATCTGGCCTTGGACGCCACACCCCTTTCCAGAGCTCCCAGGAGGCCAGGTATTTACAGAGCAGCATCTCTGCCTAGAATGGTGGGGAATTCGAGAGTCAAAGTGCCTGCAACCTTTTTAGAAGCAGTCTGCTAGTGGTAAGGGACTGTTCATCCCCAGGAACAGTTAGGCAAAGTATTAAAGACAGACCAGCTTGTCACCCAGCCCTGCTACTGGGGAGCTATGTCACCATAGATAAGAGGTTTCCCTCCTCATCCAGATAAAGGGGATTAAGAGACACACCTCACTCAACTGATGTGAACATTGATTGCATGTGAAGTGTCTAGCATAGTAAATGCTCAGTAAATGCTGGTGCTTCCCTCTTGACCTTTTGAGGATTCAACCCCTCCCCATCTGTAAGATAAGGGTGTGCTCCCATGAGGCCGTACCCTTCCTACCCTGCCTCTCTCTGCTGCAATAGTTGGAGTGGCTCCCCTCTGCCATTGAGAGAACAGATTGTCCCAGCTCTGTTACTCCTACCTGGATGATGTTGGGTGGACCACTGAATGACATTTGATTGCTTTGAGAATCTATTTCTTCATCAATAAAATGGGAACAATCCCACTCCTACTTAGGATGGATGGTCATGAAGATGTGTGGGTTGCACATCATGATTTCTCAAATCATGATGTCAAGTGACATACAAAGTGCTGGCTATCATTCCCTCAACTGTACATCCCTGGAGCCAGGGGTCATCTCAGCAAGATCTGTATTTTCCCAGCCCCCTCCTCCCACCTTAGAATGGTGCCTGGTGTGTGGGAGAGCCTCGGCAAATATTTGTTAGCTGAGTGAATGGGTGCAGGAGAGTGAGCACTGTAACCATCCAGAGGAGGGGCTGGCAGGTGGGTGAAAGTTTCAGTGGGGGCGGTGGGCTGCATCCTGGATCTGGCCAGATAGATGGAGGAAGGTGGGGGATGCATCCTGGCTTGGGGGTAGAGGTGTGGCAGGAGCCAGGCCTGGGGCCTAGAAAGAGTGTGATTTGTATAGGGCCAGAGCAGGCTGACCTGAGGGCTCCGGAAGGGAAATCTGCATTTGCCTTCCTCATTTCACTTGAGAGCCTGCAGGGCTCTGTGGGGTCTGTGGCCTGGAGGGGACTAATTATTCTCTTTGCCATTTCAACCCAGGGCTTGTGGAGCTTCTTTTTCAGGCTTATAATAGACAATGCTAATGCCATTATTAATATTTAATAGTAATGATGCTAATGATGCCCTGCATTTATGTGGTCTCTCCAAAGAGCTCAAAGAACCCCGAGTTCTTCTTTTTCTTCTTTTTTTTATGAAACAATTTGGCTAGTATAAGTTGTGGGAGGGGAGAGGCCTGGGCAGTGGAG
>PVLC010035841.1:0-16072 GCA_004027655.1 Graphiurus murinus | reverse complement strand
ACCCCCAGCCCTATTTTTTATTCTTTATTTTGAAACCGAGTCTCACTAAGTTGCGGAGTGCCTCACTAGGTAGCTGAGGCTGGCTGCGGACCCGGATCCTCCAGTCTCAGCCTCCCGAATGCTGGTATTACAAGCGTGCGCCACCACGCCCGGCTATTTCAGAAATTTTTAAAAGTACTTGGGAGGTTGAGACAGGAGAATCACAGGTTCGAGGACAGCCTCAGAAAGTAATGAGACTCTCAGCAACCTAGTGAGACCCTGTTTCCAAATAAAAATAAAAATAAAATAGGGCTGCAGGTGTAGCTCAGAGATAGAATGCCTCTGGGTTCAATCCCCAGTGCCACCAAAAAAAAAAAAGAAATTTTTAAAAATTGATTTGAAATGAAGAGTAAGAAGCCGGGCGTAGTGGCGCACGCTTGTAATCCCAGCATTCAGGAGGCTGAGACCAGAGGATCTGGGTTCGCGGCCAGCCTCAGCTATCTAGTGAGGCACTCCGCAACTTAGTGAGACTCGGTTTCAAAATAAAGAATAAAAAATAGGGCTGGGGGTATAGCTCGGAGATAGAATGCCCCTGAGTTCAACCCCCAGTACCACAAAAAAAAAAAAAAAAAAGAAATGAAGAGTAAGAACATGTTATTAAAAGGATGAGATAATAATTAAGGTACACTGACTTCCTGTTATTCTACATTAACCAGAAATGGGATTTAAATCCACACCTACAAATTGGACCTAACTGAATTAACTAAAGAAATTCTGTAAATATTCATAAGTCCATCTTTTGGTATTTTTTTCATTCACCCATATTGGAAAATTGCCCATTTATCAGTGAGTTATTTTCCAAGAGCTTATTTACATGTCAGTTTTTTGAAACCTATGATGAACATCACCCTAGATGCAATAAATGATTAGGTTTATCATAAAAAAGAATCTATAAAAGCTTAATTTAGCCTTATAGCATAGCTGAAAGATTAGCAATAAAACATAGCAGAAGGCAAAAGTGTTTCAATAATAGTAATTAAAGAAAATGGAAAGTCAAATTGAATAAAAGTTTATTATTCTTAAATGCTCTAAGAATAATTGATTTAATTGGAAGAGAAAGCAAATGTAGATGAGACATTTACAAACCTTCCAGAGAGGACTTCTGAGCTTTTACAAGGCCTTCAGAGGTTGTTGCCACCAGTTCTACATAACAAAACTGTTTCAATACTAGTAATTAAAGAAAATGGAAATTCAAATTGAATAAAAGATACCTTATTATTCTTAAATGCTCTAGGAATAATAGATTTAATTGGGAGACAAAGAAAATGTAGATGAGACATTTATGAGCACTCTGGAGAGGACTTCCAAGCTTTTAAAAGATCTGTGGAGGTTGTTACCACTGGTTGTGTATTAGGACTTAATTTCATGTGAACATATGACAGCATGTACTAATTGTGCAGCTTGGGTAACTTTAAAAATGGGTACCTCAGAAAGACGAATACTGAATGTCCTCACCTGAATATGAAAGCTAAAAATGTTGATCTCATAGAAGTAAAAGAGCAGAATAGTCATTAACAGAGGCTAGAAAAGAGGGAGGGTGGAAAAGGATAGAGAAAGGATGATTAACAGGTACAGGAGTACAACTGGAGAAGAAGATAACTTCTAATACTCTATAGCACAGTAGGGAACCATGGCTGACAGCAATTAATTGTTTCTTTCAAAACAGATAGTAGAGCTGGGTGTGGTGGCACATGCTTGTAATCCTCGTACTTGGGAGGCTGAAACCGTAGGATCGAGGTTCCTGGCCAGCCTCAGCTACTTAGTGATGCACTCCGCAACTTAGTGAGACCCTGCTTCAAAACAAAGAATTAAAAAAATAGGGCTGGGAGTGTAGCTCAGAAGTAGAATAACCCTGAGTTCAATCCCTAGTACCGCAAAAAAAAAAAAAAAAGATTATGTAGAGAGAATTCTCAATGTTCACAACACAAAGAATTGATTGGAGATGATGGAGATGCCACTTACCTGATCTGACCATTCACACATCATATACAAGTATTGAAATATTACACTGTACCCCATAAGTGTGGGTAATTGTTATGTATCAGTTAAAAATAAACATACATATATGTTAAAATCAAAACAATAAATTTTCAGATACCCAATAAAAAAATAAACACAAATGTCTTTCCTTCTGTTGTTGCAGGTATTACCTATTAACTGTTTATTTTTTTATCAACAATGATAAAAATAACTCTTTTTTTGAGGTAGATACTGGGGAGTGAACTCAGAGGCATTCTACCTCTAAGTTATACCTCCAGTCCTATTTTGTTATTTTGAAACAGGGCCTCACTAAGTTGCTGAGGCTGCCCATGAACCTGCCATCTTCCTGTCTCAGCCTCCCAGGTACGGTGATTACAAGTGTAATCACCATGCCCAGCTAAGAATAACTTTCAACTTTTAATTGGGATGAAAAAGAATGGTGATAGAGAAAGATTTTTCTGGAGATAACCAAGCACTGGAAGAAAGGAAAGGAGGGAAGAGGGAAGATGGGAAGGAAGAAGACAAAAAGGTTAAGAAGGAAAAGTATACACATAAGAAAATGGTAACCTGAGGCCCATCAGGTTGGTGGGGATTTTTAATTTTTTGGTTTTCATTTGTTTGGTTTTGTTTGGGGGGGTCGTGTGTGTGTGTGTGTGTGTGTGTGTGTGTGTGTGTGTGTGTAAAACTGAGAAAAAGCAGTGTGAACAATATAGTCTCCTAACATCCATCCTTTCATTCAAGTTAATTTTTTTTATCTCATTGTTTCTTTTGAAGGCAAAACGTGCCCAAATGGAGGATGATGCATATGATCCCTGAAATATAAAATATAGTGGCTCATGTTTCTACAGTAATAAACATTGAGAAGAAGCATAATAAATAAACTTCAGAATAATTCAGTCAGAGCTTTTGTATGAAACCATAGTGTATAAGCTTTATTACTGCAAAACATTTTGTTTATATTTTGGCACTCCAGAACCTATGGAAATTATCAAACTGGCAATGTCCTTCATACAATTCAGTAGCAGAGCTATCTTAGGCAAGGAAAAAAAAAAAAAAAAAAAACCTCAGAAGCTTTAATATGCTCGAGTATACTGGGATTCTCTAAGAGTGTGGCACTTCCCATAGTTTGAACTTATTTTCTCAAGAGGTAGGACTCTGCTGCAGCAGCATTCTGTGAATCACATCCTGGGAAAAGTAGAATTGATCAGTAATGAAACAAAGATTCCCACTAATAACCCTATTGTCCAGTAATTCCCATTAACACCCCTATTGTCAAGTAGTTTCTAATAGGATCTAGCCAAAGCAGTAAAACAAGATAAAGAAATGTGGCATAAATTGGAAAGGAAGAGATAATAGCATCATTCTTTGAAAATGATATTAGAAAATCCAAGATAATCAAGTAAAATCTATTAAAATGAACAAGAGCGTTCAGAAACATACAGCAAAATACAAAATAAATAATTTTCACTTAGACTAACAACAATCAGTTGGGAAATAAAATAGGAAAAATTCTCCACTCACAGTAGGAATGAAAAAGAGAAAGAGAAAGATCACCCAAAAGAAAAATGGGCAAAGAATATTAACAAGCAATTAACATAAATATGCAAATGGCCAATTAACATATGAGCAGATGTTCAAGCTCAATAATAATCAAAGAAATATAAATTAAAATGAAATGCCATTTTCCCCTCATGAGAATTGGAATTATTAAAAACATGGGTAATGCTGTATCTTGACATGAAATGTGGAAGGAAAAGACACTCATATAAATAGTATTACTCAAAGTCCAACAGGAAACAAAGAGCACACTCAAGTTGGTTAATTTCAAGAGCATTTAAAAGGATTTATTCATAATAGTGTAGGCAAGAAGGTGGAACCCACAGGGATGTCGCAGTCCCCAGGCCTGCCAGCTGCAGGGCAAAGCTGAGGAGAGGCTCAGTTATCAGGAACTGTGACCTCATGTCAAGGGAAGCAGTCAGCCCACAGCAACCTGACAGGGAGACCCAAGGAAGAATACCTCAACTTCCCTCTAACCCTGCTGTAGGCAGAAACTTGTGCTTCCAGGCCAGCTTCCCAGAACACAAAACCAGTGGAGAAGGGGATGGGTAGACTTTTCTACCCATCAGGGTACACCCAGAAGGACAATAGAAGACTCCAGCATGTAAGTATTAGTCAAGTATATATTAGTAAAGCCAAATTGGATGACAACTTGGTAGTAAAGTGCAATTTTAATATTCACCCAAGCCATAATATTTGATCAGTTATGTAAACAAATAAAAGTGACAAAAATATCAAACCACTAGCAAACCCCCTAAAGAGAGTTCAGAGGGAAGCTCAAGGTGCTAGTGTCAGCCAAATCTGAGTTTTCATACTGATTTTAGCTACTCATGTCAATATTCTTTTGCCTGCAAAAAAAAAAAAAAAAAACAAGTGTGGGTAGAGTGGGATCAAACTAACCTAAAGAAAAAGGGTCTGATCCAGGGTCTGATCAAGACTTTCACCAGCAAACTATGAGAAGACATTGCCTTCAGAAATGTCTGGCTCCAGGGACCAAAAGATCATCAGATTCTTTCCCTCTCTCTTCCCTCCAGAGTCTATCAGTGCTGCCTTCTCAAGTTGGCTTCATTCTCTGAGGCCAGCTGGTCCCACAAGTTCATCCTATGGCCACAGGTAATACTAAATACATATTCTTTTTTTTCTGTTAAGTTATTTTTTTAATATAATGATTGGTGCATTGTAAACATACATCTTTGTTAGGTACAAGCTGATAAAGACATATATGCACACATTTCTCTTTTAACCCTTTCTCCAATTCCCACCCCACTTCCTCACCCTCCCTCCTTCTCAAGTTCAGTTTAGTGATTGACCTTGATGTGTTTGTGAAAGTACATCGTGTGCATTAGGGTGTCCCCCCCACCCCCCATCCATCCCCTTTGGTTAAGTCAACTATTTTGCTTATCAAGGGTCTCTCCTTTTTCATCTGGAGACCCTCTTATGCCCCATTTTCTCCATAGCATCTGCATATTAGGGAGAACATATGCTTTTTTACTTTTTGTGACTGGCTAATTTCACTTAACATAATGTTTTCCAGTTCCATCCATTTCCCGGCAAATAACATGATTTTGTTTTTCTGTATGGCTGAGTAAAATTCCATTGTGTACATATCACATAGTTTTGTAATCCATTCATCTGTCAATGGACATCTTGGCTGCTTCCATAGTTTGGCAATTGTAAACTGTGCAGCTATAAACATAGATACACATGCATCAGTCTGATAGTTTGGTTTCCATTCTTTTGGGTAGATACCCAGAAGTGGTATTGCTGGATCATATGGTAGGTTCATTCCCATTCGTCTGAGGATCCTCCATACTATTTTCCAAAGTGGTTGCACTAATTTGCAATCCCACCAACAATGTATTAGGGTTCCCACTTCTCCATACCCTCGCCAGCAGTTGTTGTTGTTCGTGTTTTTTATGATTGCCATTCTGATTGGAGTTAGGTGAAATCTCAGGGTAGTTTTGATTTGCATCTCTCTGATTGCTAATGATGTGGAACATTTCCTCATACATTTACTGGCCATTTGTATTTCTTCTTTTGTGAAGTGTCTATTTAGATCCTTTGCCCATTTTTTGATTGGGTGGTTTATTTTCTTAGCTGTGATTTTCTTGAGTTCTCTGTATATCCTAGATATATATATTCTTCAAGCCTTGTGGCCAAAGAGAAAATTTTCCTGGTGCATCAATTAAAATCATTCCAGGAAATGTCATTGATTGGGCAGGTCTGGGTTTTCAGGTAAACCATGAAAAAATCAAAAAGCAAGTCAGGAGCCAGGTGTGGTGGCACACACTTGTAATCTCAGTTCTTGGGAGGCTGAGATGGGAGGATCCAGGATTCGCAGCCAGCCTCAACTACTTAGTGAGGCCCTCCACAACTTAGTGAGACCCTGTTTCAAAATAAAGAATAAAAAAAAATAAGACTGGGGGTGTAGCTTGGAGGTAAAATGCCCCTGAGTTCAATCCCCAGTACCGCAAAAAATAAGAAAAAGAAAAAGGAAAAAGCAAGTCAGGGTTATGAGGCATGGTGATTGGCCCTTTCTGACACACAAGTCTATCCTAGGTTCAAAGAATGTGGAGAATTTGATCCCTTTCACAACCAGAAGTTTGAAATAAAGTAAGCACAATTCCCCCCAAAATGAAATTAATATAAGTGGTAACCATAGGTAAATTACATATCATCCTTGAGCCTCAGCTTACTTATATATAAAATGAGATGACAGTATCTTATAGGATAGGTTGCTATTATGGTTTAAATATATAAACTATGTATATGGTTTATATATTTATATAAAAGCTCTGGAAAAGCTCATGTATTGACCATGTGAAGATGTTCAGAGGTTAAATAATCAAATCACGAGGATTCTAATCTTATCAGTGTATAAATCCATGGATGGATTAATAGATTGGGTGAGAAAGGCATGTAGGGTGTGGCTAGAGGAGGTGGATCATTGGGATATATATATATATATACCTCATCCTCTCCCCTGGCTCTGTTTCTCACCCCCATACCCTGAACTCCTCAGACATGCCCTAGCCTAACATGAACTGAAATCTCTGAAATCTCCAGAACTGTGAGCAAATCAATCTTCCTACCTCTCAGTTGTGGTCATCAGGTATTTTCGATCATAGCGGTGAGAATGCTGAGTGAAATTCATGCTATGTAATTAATCTTATTATTATCTTCATATTTAATTTCGTATTTTTTTTCTTGTGTATGTGGTACTGGGGATTGAACCCAGGGATATTCTTCCTCTGAGCTATAGTCTTCCTAGGTTGATGAGAGTCTCACTACTTGCTGAGGCTATCTTCAAACCTGTGATCCTCCCATCTTAGCCTCCCAAGTATTGGGATTACAAGTGTGTGCTACCACACCTGGTTTGTTTTATTTTTTAAAGGACATGTACTTTTTTTTTTTTTACAGTGCTGGGGAGTCAAACCCAGAGCATTATGACTGCAGCACATGAAGTTATATAAAAATGTAAATTTCAGTGTTTATAATGTTTATAAATAACGTTTCATTGGAACATGGTCATGCTCATTTGTTTACATATTCTCTACAGCTGCCTTAGTGCTACAGTGGCAATAATGGAGTAGCTATTACAGAGATTATAGGAACCACAATGACAAATATTTACAATCTGGCCTCTGGCAGGAAAAACAATTGTTGACTCCTGATCTAAATCCAAAATGCATTACCTTTCAAATACATCTCACTGCCTCTCCATATATTGTCTAAAAATTTTGCATTGGCCATGCATGGTGGTCTATGCTGGTAATCCCAGTACTTGCAAGGCTAAAACAGGAGGATTGCAGGTTCAAGAACAGCTTCAGCAAGTAGTGAGACTGTCAGCAACTTAGTGAGACCCTGTTTCAAAACAACAAACAAAATTGGGCTAGGAAAGGAGTATAGCTTGGAGGAAGAATGCTCCTGGGTTTAATTCCCAGTACCAAAAAAAAAAAGTTGGATGATATCACTAGGTAGTCTCTCCAAAATTTATGTGGAAACTTAATCCCTATTGTGATAATATTAACAGGTAGGGCCTTTGTGGAAATCATTAAGAAAAGAGGCCCTTGACCTCATGAATGGGATTAAGGTTCTCATGAAAGAGGCTTCAAAGAGTTGACCCAGCACGTGTCCTCTAGAGGATGCAGCAACAAGGCACCATCTTGGAAACAGAGAGTAGCCCTTACCAGACACCAAATCTGTTGATGCCTTAAATTTGGACTACCCCGCATCCATCATGGCAAGAAATAAATATCTATTACTTATAAATTATCCTAAGTATTGTTATAAGAGGAATGGACTAGTAGCATTTCAGTAGACTCTCTCTCAAATTTAAAAATGAGATACTCTTAAAAAAAATAAGGAGCCGGGCGTGGTGGCACACGCTTGTAATCCCAGCATTCGGGAGGCTGAGACCGGAGGATCCGGGTTCGTGGCCAGCCTCAGCTACCTAGTGAGGCATTCCGCAATTTAGCGAGACCCGGTTTCAAAATAAAGAATACAAAATAGGGCTGGGGGTGTAGCTCGGAGGTAGAATGCTCAATCCCCAGTACCACAAAAAAAAAAAATAAGGAGCCACAGGACGACTAAAGAACTACTAGATTGAATGTAGAATGTGAGTGCTGACCATAGCTTGTTAGCTGCATGATCTTTAACAAGTCACTTTTAGCCTTGATTTTCTCTACCATCTGAGCAGTTGAGAATATCATGTGTATCAAAGTCCTTTGTAAATGACAAAGTGTTGTTAAGAGATGAGTTTACATTATTGTCCTCAATAATTTTTCTTAGGGTGTCAAAGACAACTAATTTAGGAACATAATACATTTCAGAGATACAGTGAGACTACTTTAAGCAAGTGTCCATGACTACTTAGGGTTAAGAAATCATAGCATTTATTTCATATGCAGCATTACAAGTAAGAATTAAATAGGAAAAGGTTGATGGGTTGAAGGAAATATAGCATATCTTGTTCTAACTCATAATTTCTTTGTCTCATTGGGCTTGATAAAACTATAGTGAAGTTTTGATTGGAGATTGCATATTTCCTGGCAGGTTAACCTTTCTACACTACAGGATTTGGGTTCAAAAGCTGATGACAAAACCACCAGGTGTCTAAAAGCTGATCTTCTCAATTTTACTGTGTAAGTCAGCTGAAACTGCTCTGCCTGTTAATTAACCCCTGAATCCCGTCAAGATAATTGAAGCATAAACTTAAGATGAAGACTTCTATGGCAGATAAAGTAAAGAATTCTGGAGTACACATCTCTCCACCCTATGCCCTCTTCCTAGCTCAGTTTAACAAAAAGCAGATTCCACAGCTTTAGCCCAGATCCACTGAAAGGAATAAAGTGTGCCCTTGGAATCAAACAAAAACATAACACCTCAGAAAATGTTACCAAATGTTCATTTTATACGTATCTAGTCTTACAGAATTTTCTTGTTCTCCTTATAACTGTATTTTGTGTGTGTGTGGAGAGAAATGATAAACAGATTCAGTTGTTTTGGGTTTTGTTGTTGTTGCTGTTTTTGGCTAAACATAGTAGTGTTCTGCTAATGATAAGATATCAACTACTTTTACCTAGAAATGATTTTAGTTATAGACAATGATCGGTTTGGCTTTGTTCAAAATCAGCTCCAGGATGATCCTTCTTATATTTCCATTAACTATGAAATTAAATAGAGGAGGCAATTTTTAAAAGAGAAATATTGCTTTTAGCCTGAAACTCTAAGTGTTGAATTTCTGCCTGCAGTGAGTTTTTTCAATTAAATTATAAACCATGGGTAATAGAGATTTATAATAGGAGTGCTGATACAATCTTAAGTATAGGGAAACCATCCGACACGCTCTATGCGTATATGGATGGATTATTTGCATTAAATTATCTTTAGGAAATGCAAACAAAACAAAAAATGTAAAGCTTGTCGCATTATTAGCATAAAATTAATGCCCTTGAATGCATAATTGTTCCATACCCAAAGCATTAACGGATTTTATTCTTAGAGTTCAAAGACCTCCTAATTAATATGCAAAATGCCCTCATTTTATAAGCAAGTTTTTTTTCCCTTCTCAGAAAGAGACAGTTCTTTGCTGGAGGTAAATATTATAAAGTTTAGAAAACACTAACTAATATTGATATAAGAGCCCACACATTCATATAGCCAAAAACAATAACCACTAGATGCTATTAAATATGTATAATTATTTAGTCTATGCATGACTATAATTATATGATTAACCAAATAATACCTAATTTAAGAAGATTAACTTTACAAAAATGAAAAACAAAAGCATAGTCTTTCTCTAAAAATGTTTATCTGTTTTACACTTTTAAAAAACTATTAGAAAGAAAGCAAATCCAACAGAAAAAGAAATTCTGGACATAATAATAAAAATATAAATTATGCAACTCCAAATCTAATTTTGTAAGGCAAGCACCCTCCAATATGCCTGGCCCTACTTACTAAGATTTGTAACAACACAAAAATAATAAAGTTTAAATTGCACACCCTTTAAAAGCATGCCAACAACTGGCAGGTTTTAATTTTTATTATTTTTCTAAATATATGTCAGAATACTATAATTATTGGAAATGACTTACTGTA
Source organism: Graphiurus murinus (assembly GCA_004027655.1). Lineage (NCBI taxonomy): Eukaryota > Metazoa > Chordata > Mammalia > Rodentia > Gliridae > Graphiurus > Graphiurus murinus. The sequence continues at coordinate 5,890 of PVLC010035841.1, read as the reverse complement.
GTTTAATAATTTTTTCCAGTGTAGAGAATACTGAACAACTAATTTTCATGCTGAATATGTATGTATTTTTAAATAATTTATGTTCTTTATAGTATTTGACATGTTACAAATCAAACCATAACTTATACCACAATATTGTCATAGTTAAGAAAATATAGTAATTTATTTTAAACAAGAAATAATGTTCTTACAAAAGACATATGAAAGCTAAAAGTACTACAGTCCCACTGGGTGTGGTGGCACATGCCTGTAATTTCAGTACTTGGAAGGCTGAGACAAGAGGATTGCAGGTTTGAAACCAGCTTCAGCAATTTAGTGAGGCTCTCAGCATCATAGTGAGTCCCTGTTTCCAAATAAAAATTTAAAAATAGGGCTGGGGGTGTAGCTTAGAGACAGAATGCCCCTGGGTTCATCCCCAGCACCAGGAAAAAAAATACTACAATCCCAAAATATTTGACTTATTTGAAAAATGGCACAAAAATCTATAGGACATACTCCTGTCATGATGCCAGCTATAATACCAGGTTCACTGCCAAGGTTAAGAATAATGCTTCTTTATTATGCAGTATTCATATGGCAGATACTAATTAAGAATCTACTGTGTTTGGATATGGTTTAAATATAGTTTTGTGTGTGTCCCTAAGGATTCATGGGTAGGGATCTTGGTCCTCAGTGTGGTGGTACTGAGAAACAGAGTGGAACCTTTCAAAGTTAAATCTAGGGGGAAGTAATTGGGTCATTGACAGTGCTGTCTTTGGAAAGAATTGATGTGGTGCTCCTAGGACCCCAGGTAGTTCTCAAGAGAGGATTGTTATGAAAGAGCAGGCCTGACCCCTCCTCTCTTTCGGGCTTCTAGTCTTGCCATGTGATTGTTCCACATATACTCCTGCCACGATGCCATAAGATCCTCGTCAGAAACTGAGTAAGTTCAAGAGTCTATCCACTCTTGAACCTTTAGCCTCCAGAACTGTAAACTAAGTAAGCTCCCTTTCTTTGTAAATATCCCACCTCAAATATTTTGTTACCGTAAGAGAAAACAAATTGATAGATACCACATACTGGGGAGTGTGTTGGGTTCTCCTCATTACCATTGTTCCACTGGGCCTCATATTTGTATTTCACAATTATATTTATAAACATTTATATTCAGTGACTATAACTTAAGAGTTACAATGCTAGAATCCTTAATAAAAATATTTAAGTACATGCCAAACACATTAGAAAACAGTTATGCTTTTCAAACTCTACTAGAATTAGTGAAGAAAGAAGGATAAACAGTTACTAAATGTCTTTTCCTAGTCCTTAACAGGTAATCAATACTCAATAAGCAACTGATAATGAGGAAATGGCACTATTAAAACATTCTCAGCCCAAGTTCCCATTCTACACAAAATTTGTTAAGATCAAAAAGTTTAGAAGGATACACTAAAATGGAAGAAATAAACATTACATGCTCTGCTTTGAAAATGGTTCTATTAAAATTAAAAATTTACCTATTGTCTCATTAAATGACTATATACATAAAAATGACATTGATTGTTTGAAAGATCCTAAAATTTCTAGATTATTTAAAATTTGTTCAACTCAGAAAGAGCCAAGTATTCAAGCAAAATGGCTAAGATTAAAGGTGTTTTTATATTTTGTCAAGAAAAAAAATACTAGCCTTTTCACTAACTCTGAAGACTCAAGGGAATCAGCATTGTGTAAAATGTTGTAAAAGAAATGCAAAGATTGTATTCTTTGATTTGTTGTATTTTAAAGTCTTAAAATGGGATACCACAATTATTTCATTTATAAAGCATTCATAGTTTACCAAGGGTTTCCCTACAAGCCCCCTTCTTTTAAAGAACTGGTTTTTGCAGTACTGAGGATCCAACTCAGGGCTTCATGCATGCTAGGCAAGTGCTCTCTAGCATTGAACTACATCCCCTAAGTTTCTAATTATCTGGTTCTATTGTTCTACATAAAATGAAACGTATTAATGTTCAAAAGGATATTTTTAGTTCAATATCATTAGCAATTAGAGAGATGCAAATCAAAACTACCTTGAGATTTCACCTAACCCCAATTAGAATGGCAATCATCAAAAACACAACAATGAATGCTGGTGAGGGTGTGGAGAAATGGGATCCCTAATACATTGTTGGTGGGATTGCAAATTGGTGCAAACACTTTGGAAAACAGTATGGAGGGAGGATCCTAAGATGAATGGGAATGAACCTACATATGATTCAGCAATACCACTTCTGGGTATCTACTCAAAAGAATGGAAACCAAACTATCAGACCAATGCATGTGTATCTATGTTTATAGCCACACAATTCACAATTGCCAAACTCTGGAACCAGCCAAGATGTCCATCAACAGATGAATGGATTACAAAACTGTGGGATATGTACACAATGGAGTTTTACTCATCCATAAAGAAGAACAAAATCATGTCATTTGCAGGGAAATGGATGGAACTGGAAAACATTATGTTAAGTGAGATTAGTCAGTCACAAAAAGTAAAAAATCTAATATTCTCCCTAATATGTGGAAGCTAGGGAGAAAGTGGGTCATAAGAGGGCCTCTAGATGAAGAAGGAGAAACCTTAGATGAGCAAAAAAGGTGACTTTAACTGAAGGTGATGGGAGGGGAACACCCTAATGCACATGATGTACTTTCACAATCATATCAAAGTCAATCACTAAACTGAACTTGAGAAGGAGGGAGGGAGAGGTAGTGGGGCGGGAATTGGGGAAGGGTTAAATGAGAGATGTGCATGTATGCCTTTACCAGCTTGTACCTAACAAAGATGTATGATTACAATGCACCAATAATAATAAAAAATAATATTTTTTTAAAAGTTAATAAAAAATTTTAAAAGAATATTTTTGTTGTATGTTAATTTTTCTGGCAGAAAAATATTTTAAGTTATTTTAAAATAAGTACAAGGTTCTGTGATACACAGAATGCTTACTTCCAAACAAAAAGTATAATTTGGTCATATATGAAACAAAAAGTGTACCAAGCTTCAGGCACGAGATACTATGTATTTTATTCATATACAAATAATTGCAGTGATAAGAAAATAGCTTTTATTTGTAAGGAAACCCTATGAATTTACTAGGACTATAAATTTAGAGATAATGTTACAATTTAAGAACAAAGGAAATTATCTTTTCTCTCTAATTTGCCAGAACTGAATGAAGCAGATATTTTCCCTAAAAGGCTATAATTATTGGACAACAATTGTTCACTGGCTTCTTGAGTCCTCCTTGCATTACATATAGGGCCAAAGCTCCAATGTAATTGTCTTTCAAATGTAGGTTTATAGAGCTATGTCCTACTCTTGGTTTTGCTACCAGATATATGAGTGGTCTTGGGTAAATAACTTCCTTCAATATCCTCATTTTTTTTTAAACAAAAAAGGTAATTACTTAACTTAGATTAGAAAATCTTTTTAGTTCTTTCTAATCCTAATGTCTATGACTTCTACCTACAGTTGTTTCCCTTTATCCATTGAGGATAAAGACTCACAGTGGATGCCTAATATCATGGTTAGTTCCAAACCCTATATATACTACACACCTACACACACACACACACACACACACACATACACAAACCCTACATATATATACACACATATATATTCCTACACAAACATAACTATGATAAAATTTAGTTTACAAATTAGGTACAGTAAGAGGTTAATGCCAATAACTAATAATAAAATAGAACAACAATATACTGAAGTTATGTGTATGTGGTTATTCTCTCACACAATATCTTGTTTTCTATGCTGTACTTTTCAACTATGGTTGACTGAAACCACAAAAAAAAAACCACAGATCAGGGGGACCACTGTATACCTCACTTATGTGGTCACCCACTGTTAAACGTTAGGAACAAAACATGGACCAGAAACTTCAGGAACAAAAGACATATTTGAAAACAACAACAAAAAGTCTATAATTATACCAATGGAAACAATAAAAAGAAAAAGGAGATGAAATTTAAGAAGAAAATGTAAATTGTCATACTGACAAAAAGAGTATACACTCTATAGTGATGATGGCTATAAAAGCTAAGCCCTGCTACCATAAAACCTTAAAATTTTGAATAGTTGGCAAAAAAAAAAGTGAAAAGAGATAGCAAAGAAGAAAAAAAAAGACAAAAGATAAAAAGAAGAAATAAATCAGTACGTATTTAACCTCAGCAATGACAAAGATTAAAAGAAGCATCTGAAATGGCAGGTAGAAAAAAGAGAGAGAGATGAAATGGAGATAGCAAAAGGAAAAGAGGAATAAACATCTGCTGGAACATGAAAGCAGCAGGGGTCGTCCAGCAGAAGCAGAAGCTGGGGTTCTTCTACCTCACACACCTGGGAAGAGTTTCCTCACACCACAGCAGGCTGGAATCAGGGCTGTTAATGCCAATGCTAGGGCTTTGGACTTATATTGTTTCCAATCTATTCTACTTATGCAATGTCTATAGAACATGTTTAAAATATTTCACCTCCAAAATGTTTCCAAAAGAGCCTTGTTAATTATGGAATTGACCTTCAGGTTATGAAGAACTCTATTCATCCAAAATAAACTGAGATGTTACTTTGTACATGGAGTGGATTTATGCATATAGATACAGGAATAATATATATATATGAATATATATATCTTCATACTTGAAAGCCTTGAACACATCTCTAACTATAAACAAACCAATGTATTCTTCCCTTCTCTCTATTCTCTCTACTCGGATTTCTTGGGAATTCACATATGTGTGGGTTAGTAATGTAAATTCATCCATACACTAAATGGAAACCAACAAGTGAGTTAAAATGTTCTAAGGTGATATTTCCCTTCAAGTAGTCAAATAAATGTTTATCTACTTGATAATGTGGGATGATATCTAAAGATACTTATTTGTCATTTCCCCTTGCATTGTCTTTAGAACCACATCTCCCCAGTGTAGAAAAAATTAGTTATCCTGCCCACTGGCTTCTGGCAAAGAATGCCCAATAACTCGCTGGCCTATCACTGCACCAGATATGCTCCTCTATTCCCTCAGATAGCCTAGCCTGCCTAGGCAATACACTTTACCATAGCTTTGAATTTAAGAAGACCACTGAAGCAGAAATTATGACACTAACCATCAAGATGGATCACGATAGTGGAAAAAAAAAAGCACTGGTACACTTCACACTAGCAAAAAACTAGATCAAGAGTTATACCAGAACCAAGACAGGGATGAATAATACTGTTATAGTTTGAATGTGTCCCTCCAATTTTATGTGCTGGAAACTTGGTGCAGTGCAGCAGTGTTGAGAGAGGCAAGACCTTTGGGGAGTAACTGGGTCATAAGGTTTCTGTCCCTGTGAGATTAGTCCATTCATCAATCCGTGGGTTATTGAGGGAGTGGTTTAGTTATAACAAAACTGAGTCTGTTAATAAAACCAGTTTGGCTGTCTCTCATGAGCCTTCTTGCCATGTGATGCCCTGTGCCACCTCATAACTGTGGAGAGTTCCCAACAGCAAGATCCTTACAAGATGCTGACTTCCCAGTGTCCAGAACCATGAGCTAAATAGACCTCTATTCTTTATAAATTACCTGGCCTGTGGTGTTCAATTATAACAACAGAAATTGGATTAAGACAGATACACTCTTTATAGGGTATCTCATCAGCATTAGCTTCTAAAACAATTTATTCCTAGGTAATTACTTGTTTCAGACTACATAAGAAAAACAATAGATGACTAAAAATAAATCTTGTATGACATCCCACCTATTAGAGTGATTAAAAATTTTTAAAGTAGCAATATGAATTGCTGCTGAAGGAATGAATTGGAACATGCATACATACTTGGTTGATGGAAGTGTGAAATTATGCAATCACTTGGAAAAC
>PVLC010035840.1:0-15875 GCA_004027655.1 Graphiurus murinus | reverse complement strand
TTTTTTTTTAATTAATTGGTACATTGTAATCATACATCTTTGTTAGGTACAAACTGATAAAAGCATACATGCACACATTTTCCATTTAACCCCTTCCCCAATTCCCACCCCACTCCCTCGCCCTCCCTCCTTCTTAAATTCAGTTTAGTGATTGACTTTGATATATTTGTGAAAGTACATCATGTGCATTAGGGTGTCCCCCCCGCCCCGCCCATCACCTTCAGTTAAGTCAACTTCTTTGCTTATCTAGGGTTTCTCCTTTTTCATCTGGAGACCCTCTTATGCCCCATTTTCTCCCTAGCATCCGCATATTAGGGAGAACATATGCTTTTTTACTTTTTGTGACTGACTAATCTCACTTAACATAATGTTTTCCAGTTGCATCCATTTCCCTGCAAATAACATGATTTTGTTCTTCTTTATGGCTGAGTAAAATTCCATTGTGTACATATACCATAGTTTTGTAATCCATTCATCTGTCAATCCATTGACATCTTAGCTGTTTCCATAGTTTGGCTATTGTGAATTGTGCAGCTATAAACATAGATACACATACGTCGGTCTGATAGTTTGGTCTCCATTCTTTTGGGTAGATACCCAGAAGTGGTATTGCTGGATCATATGGTAGGTTCCTTCCCATTCATCTGAGGGTCCTCCATACTGTTTAAGAGTAAAAACAGGCAAAGAACAAAGCAGGCTTCCTCCGGATGTTGCTAACTAAGTGATACATTTTGGTCAGTGATGTCACACCTTTCTGTCCTTGTGAGGATGGACAAAGAAGGCTAACAAAAAGGGCTTACACAGCAGAGATAACTAGCAGCCCAGCACTTGCTTGTGGTGGAGAAAGAAGATGGTTGGCTAGCAGGATAGGAGGCACGAGATGATAAATTCTTATAAAAAGGCTGCATTTTCGAAGGCATCAATGTGTCACTTTGGAGGCACTCCATCCCTTCTCTCTCTGATGTCTGGCTTTTATTGTGATGCCCCCCCCCCCAGCCTATAATAGTAAAATCTTGCTTAATATTGTAGCAGTTCTGGCTTTTTTTTTTTTTAATCTAGCCAAGAACAAGAATCCATGGTGACACCCCAAACCATAATATAGAGTATATGTAATTAAAATCCCATTGAGAAAATATATTAGTCTACAATCTAATGTAAAGCAGTCAAGATTATTAGATTTTATTGTGAGATTCAAATTCAAGATTTTTTTTTGTGTGTGTGGTACTGAGGATTGAACTCAGGGGCATTCTACCTCCAAGCTATACCCCCAGCCCTATTTTTTATTCTTTATTTTGAAACAGGGTCTCACTAAGTTGCGGAGGGACTCACTAGTTAGCTGAGGCTGGCCTCGAACCCGGATCCTCGGGTCTCAGCCTCCCAAATGCTGGGATTACAGCATGCGCCACCACGCCTGGCTCAAATTCAAGTTTTTTATATGGTAAATATCTGCTTTTTTTTCCCCCTGTTGACTTGGTCTGCTCAGGATGTTATAACAAAATACCATAAACTAGCTGGCTTATAAATAGCAGACACTTATTCCTCATAGTTCTGAGGTCTGGGACCACCAAGATGGGAACACTGGTGAGTTTGGTGTCTGGTGAGGGTCTGCTTTCTGCTTTTCCATGACAGTGGTCTTCTCCTTCTAACTTCATGGGTGGATGGGACGAGAGGTCTCTCTGGGGTCTTTTTTTATAAGGGTACTAGTCCCATCCACCAGGCTCCATCCTCATGACCTAATCACCCCCAAAGTCCCACTCCGAATACCAACTTGGGGGTTAGGATTTCAATGTGTCAACTGGGGAAGAGGACAAATATTCAGACCAGAGCACTGAAAATATATTTGGATGCCAGAAATCGAATTGCAAATGCATTTTTTTTTTTTTTTGCAGTACTGGGAATTGAACCCAAGAGCCTCAACTGATTTGGGAGCTGAATTGTGCCACAAAATAGCTTCTCAGCAACACTTACTCAGGCCAGGGAATAGAGGTTTTTTTTACTTTTATTTATTTTTTTCAGTACTGGAGACTGGACCTAGGAGCATTCTACTTCAAGTTACATCCACAACCCTTTTTATTTATTTATGTTTTTTGTGGCACTGGGGATTGAACCCAAAAGCATTCTACCTTAGAGTTATACCCCCAACCCAGTTTTATTTCTTATTTGGAAACAGGGTCTCGCTAGGTTGACAAGAGTCTCACTACTTGCTGAGGCTGTCCTTGAACCTGCGATCCTCCTGTCTCAGCTTCCCAAGTACTGGGATTACAAGAGTGTACCACCACACCTGGCCCTTTTTATTTTTTATTTTGAAACAGGGTCTCACTAAAGTAACACACACTGGTCTGGAACCTGTGATCCTCCGATCTCAGATCCCAGCCTCTTAAGTACTGGGATTACAGGCATGTGCTACCACACCCAGCTTTTATATTTAAGGGCACTGGGGATTGAGGCCAAGGGCATTCTACCTCTGAGCTACATCTCCAGCATTTTATAATTTTTTTTTGATTTTGGAACAGAGTCTCACTGAATTATTGGCACTAGCCTTGAACCTGCAATCCTCCCATCTCAGCCTCACAAGTACTGGGATTACAGGCCTGTGCCACTGCGCCCAGCTATAGAGGCCTTCCAGAATTCTGCCAATTGTGCGTTTATTAGCAATGCTATAAGCATTTCCTAATTTGCCCCTACTCTGTAGTCTCTGCCTTAACCTTCCCACTTCACATTCCAAAGGGGCCCCCTCAATGAATCACTCTAAAGCACAATTCTGAGTAAGTTTATTACTTTGCTTAAACCAATAACAACAAAACAACCAACAGTTTGAAGATGTTCATGACACATAAGTAGGCCTTAGAAAATCAAAGTCCGAACCACCCTGACTCTCTTTGCCTTGCTTTCTGCATCACTGAATCGTGGATTCTGCCCCGTTGGTCCTGTGCAGAGTGAGCTCATGTTTTGACTTCTTTCTCCTCCTTACCTTTATCTTTACAAATCCAAATACCAATTGTTTCAAGGATATATTCCAATGCTAACTCCTCCAAAAAGCTGTGCATTAACCTTAAGAAACCTTTGGAAGACTTTGTTTTGTAGAAGATCTATATTTCTGTTGTAGTTAGCATATTGAACGGCAGACTCATCTGGGCCAAAACTGTGCTTGCTTTATCTTTGTTTCTCCTACAGTACCAGGTTAAGTATTCTAATTTTTAAGCTGTTAATTAAAAGTAAAAACAAAAACCAGAGCCGGGCGTGGTGGCGCATGCTTGTAATCCCAGCATTTGGGAGGCTGAGACCGGAGGATCCGGGTTCGCGGCTAGCCTCAGCTACCTAGTGAGGCACTCCGCAACTTAGTGAGACTCGGTTTCAAAATAAAGAATAAAAACTAGGGCTGGGGGTGTAGCTCGGAGGTAGAATGCCCCTGAGTTCAATCCCCAGTACCGCAAAAAAACCCCCAAAAACCAAAAACCAAAAACCAGAATGTTATATAAACCTGAAGTTCATGGACATTGCTTGTGAAGGCTTAGTTACTTCTCATTTTTTTGTATCAGGCTGACAGTCTGCAATCATTCTTTTGTGGCTGTTTTTCAAGGTCATCAGCTCCTGAGCTGTCTTCTTTAAGTTAGATTATATTCTTCAGCGCTGGGCTAATATTGACTCACTCATCTATGCTATCTTCCATTATTAATAAATGGTTTTGTTTGACTTTTAGTACCCGAAGAAAGAGATTTCTACTTCAATTTTAAGGAAATTTGTCAAGACTCAGTTTTATATCCTATTTTCATATTCACATAGTTAACCTTTTTCTAACATTAGGAATATTTCTCTACAAGTCATTCCTGACTAATGAACTCTGCTATGTGAGTCACATATGACTCAGCAAGTATTTCAGATTTTTAATGAGTTACCATTTATTGAAACAGGCTTCAGAAACATGATTAGTCATTCAGTTTGCACGTTTTTGGTTAGTGACTAATTGAAAATAAGAACAAAACAGATATTAGCAAGTTTCCAAAATTTCAAGGACAGGGCATCAGTTATCTTGCTAGGTCATTAGGCAGATGTGAGCAAGGGGTGGGGAGATGGATTGTTCTACAGGGAGTGATGAAAAATCACTCCACCTGTGGTGATGGAGAACCTGCCCATAAATGGCCTCCTTCACAGCCAGATGCCATTTTCTTAAATTTAAAGGAACTGGATGTAGCTGTCCTAAGGGGCATTCTTTCTCTGGAGCATGTGCAGAGCACAGAGCCAGTGGGTTTTAGGTGCCCAAGGGAAACGTTACAGCATGGAAACAGCACAGCTGTACCATCTGTGGTGCAAACTGCCAGTAATCACCCCAAATACATAACACAAGAGGGGAAGATTTTCAATAAGATATAAAGACTCATCATGTGGAAGATGTCATTGACATTTCCACTCTTGAAATGGACCATGACTCTCTGAAGCATATTCAGACCCTTCTAATACAGCCTCCTCTCCTAAAACCATCCACTCACCCCACTAAGTGCATCCTTTATGCTGGGAAGACTAGAACTGAGGAAAGTGTTACCTGGAAACAATCTTATTTTATTTCATGATACATAAGTCACATTGGCTGTGAAAAGCAGTACCTTATCCTATACAGACCCCTCTAGGCTTTACAGCATACAGGAAAAAACAAACAAACAAACAAAAAACTCATCTTGGAAAAACAAACGAATGAATGGAACCATGAATGTGTTATGCTAACGTTCAAATTGTAAAGATGCCAATTTTTCCCAGGTATTCTGCAAAGTGATATAAACTCAAATTACCAAATAGATTTTGTTGCTGTTGCTGTTTTCAAGAAGACTAGCTTCAGCCAGGCATGGTGGCACATGCCTTTTATCTCTGTACTTGGGAGGCTGAGACAGGAAGATCCAGATTCTCAGCCAGCCCCAGCAATTTAGTGAGGAAACTTAGTGAGACCGTGTTTCAAAATTAAAAAGAAAATAGGGCTGTAGGTGTATCTCAGAGGTAGAATGCCCCTGGGTTCAATCCCTAGTTAAAAAAAAAAAAAAAAAGACATTTTGAAATTCATCTATAAAGGGAAAATTCACGAGAACTATTCAATACTATGAAAAAGAATCTCAAACAGAGATTTGCTCTGTAAACTGCTTTTTCCCTGTGTATTCACACCACTCATACTTAATACCTCCCTTTTGATACCAGATGCACCCCACCCCACCCCCACAATCAGTTCTCTGGCAGATACCAACTGGGTGTTCTGTGATTTAATTTTGTTCTGATACTGTCTTCCCTGGCTAGTCATTGGCTAGAGTGGCTCACAGACACCAGCAAAGCATTTTGCTTATGTTTACCAGTTGACTCTCAAGGACATTCCAAAGGATACAGATGGCCAGAAGGTACCCTCCCACCCCCTCCGGGCAACATTCAGGAAGCTCCTCAAACCCACAGGTTGAGGAATTTTTATCGTGGCTCATCATGTAGACGTGATTCATTATTAACTCTATCCAGCTTCTCTCCATTTCTGGAAGAGAAGGGGCTGAAAGTTCCAAACTTCTTTTCATGGACTGGTTTTTCTGGTAACCAATTCACATACAGGGGTCCACCAAAAATGATCTCATTAGAACAAAAGACACTCTTAACACCCAGGAAACTCCATCGGATTAGGAATTCTGTGTCCAGAACTGGGGTTGAAGACTAAAAAGACAAGAGACTCACTTAGCATCCTGAATGCTCAGGAAATTATAAGGGTTTTGGGAGTTCTGTTCCAGAAACTGAGGGCAGAGAACAAATATTTATTTCTTATGTCACAATATTACAAAAGTATACATACTTGCACAGAATTAGTAAAAAAAACAAAAACAAAAACAAAACAAACTCATAAACAAACATCAACAGAACAGAATATTTCCATATTCCAAAACAGACCATTTAGTTTTGGAAATTTAGTTTATGAAAAAGATGATCTCTCATTAAGTGGGAGAAAATAAAGATATCATGCCTGAGATCGCTAGTTAGCCTTATTCTTTATTGCTTTCTTAGTTGTGGGACCAACTGGGTATATGTTTCCAGCTGAGTATATGGTTGCCCTTAGTATAAATAATATTTCCCAGTGTTCCTTGCAAGTGGGTGGCCATGAGACTAATTCCAGAACAATAGGATGTAAAGACAAAGATCATGCTATGATCTTAAGGTGGTCATGGCCACCTTTGCCCTTTATCCTTCCTGCTGGCTAAAACGAGAACATGATATCTGCAATCTAAAGCTATCTCTGCCCACATGGAAAAAGCTATAGTTGTAGTTGGTGAGGTAATAAGATATAAGGAATAGGGATTTCTGACACTATATGCCCTGGCTTGCCGATCTTTAAACTTATTTTTGGAGGAAAATAAAATACCATTTTATTTCAAATAGAAAATAAAATTCTATTTAATCTGCTTATCTTGGATTTTTTGTTATCTAACCTCGATGAACCCAAACCTAGTTGACATTGACGTAAGGCTATTAAGCATTAAAGACACTAAATTTAAAATTTACATAAAAGAAATAAAAAAGTTGCCTTATTAAAAATCTGTTAAAGAGCCGGGCATGGTGGTGCACGCTTGTAATCCCAGCATTTGGGAGGCTGAGACCTGAGGATCCGGGTTCGCGGCCACCCTCAGTTACCTAGTGAGGCACTCTGCAACTCAGTGAGACCTGGTTTCAAAATAAAGAATAAAAAATAGGGCTGGGGGTGTAGCTCGGAGGTAGAATGCCCCTGAGTTCAATCCCCAGTACTGAAAAAAAAAAAATCTGTTAAAGAGGAAACAAAGATCCCCAAACCCAAGACATATATTTCTAAGTCTAGCTTTCATCTCTCTATTGCTAATATAATCATTCTTCAAAGGAATGACTATTTGTTTTTGTGGGATAATGGTTTCAATTCTGAAAGTTCATTTGTGAATTTTTGGCTTAGGGCATGGGATCTAGTTTCTCATAGAAATAAAGTCATGGATTTTGGTTGAGTTTCCATGAGATAATGCTATATAGGACAATGAGAGGTTCTGATGACCACAAAGGACTTTAAACCAGAATACTGATACCCTTATACCTCTAACATAATCACATTTGAAATTTTCAGTGTTATGCGTGTTTATAGTTTCATGACTATAAATGCTATTTATTACTCAGTAAAATATTACACTGTGATTATTCTTCCTTTACTTAAAAATTTTTTATTTCCTTGGGGTTGATAGTTTATTTTTTCATTTGCTTGTCCTTCTATATACTGATAAAAAATTTGATCCTAAAATATTAGCCATTTGTCTAAATCTCCTTTTAATACATTCAGACACACCAGATATTTTTGCCAGGCTCATTAGTTTGAAGAATTTCTCCCAGGCCTTCTGATGGACTTCCACCTAGAATGGATTCCCTGTGGGCATTGTATATACAGCCATCATCTTGGAATCACCATTTCTTGAATTCCAAGATTTCTTCTGTTTTGATTTATTGTCTTTGTAGGGGAGCACATCTTCCAGTAACCTCCTATGAAAGATTTCATCATGAAGGATACTGTGTTTTTGGAATATCTTGGTATAGCCTTACACTTGCTGATAGTTTGACTGGTAGATAGTTTTAAATTTGACATTATTTTCCTTGAGAGTTTCAAAAGCCCTGTTCTATTGTCTTCTAGATTACAGCTTTGTTGTTAGGAAGTTCAAGCATTCTGATATTTATATTCCTGCTTGTAACTGTATTTGTTCTCTACTGTGGTATAACAAGTTACTGCTTATTTAGAGACTTAAAACCATCCCCATTTATTTTCTCATGGTTCTCTATCTCAGAAGTCACAGTAGGTTTTGCTGGCTTCTCTTCTTTTAGGGTTAATATTAAAGTTTTAGTTCTGGGCTGGGCTTTCATGTGGAAGTGTGAGATGTACTTCCAAGCTCCTTCAGACTTCTGGCCAAATTTGTCTTTCTTTTACAGGACTTGTGGGCCCCATTCCTGTGCTTGTAGTTATCTGGGGAGCATCATGGGCTCCAGAGGCTGTTCTCATTGTTGGTCACATGGCCTCCTCTATCTTCAAGGCATTCAGGTGGCACTGATTACTTTTGATGGCTTCCAATCTCGCTGAGTTTCCCTTCTGCTACTTTTAAAGGGCTCATGGGTTTGTACTGGGCCCACCCAGATAATCTCAGTGTTTTAAAAATCAGTAATCTGGTATTTTAATTGTATTAGCAAATTGCTCTCACAGCAGTTCCTAGAGTAACATTCAGTGGAATAATCAGTGGGTGGGAAATCTCAGAGCATCTATCTTTAGTATTCTGCCTACCACAGTAACCATTTGTACTTTGCAAAAGAGCCCACTCTCCCTTGGAAGGTTCTGCTGCTCCCCTTTGCTGTTTGAGTAGGGAGTGCTACCCTTACCTTGCTCAGGGCTATCAGCCAGAGCCCAAGTTTTCACTACAGATTACCATGGAGGTGAGAGAGAAGTAACTAAGAGTAGGGCAGGACTGCTCAATTTGTCAATCATGGAATTATGTGCTAGGAAATTCCTTTTTTGATATTACACATTTATTCAAGTTATACATTTTTGACTGTTCTGTTTTATAAACATAGAATTCAAAGTGATATGAATTGTTGAATGTCAGATCATATTCCAGACTTATCAAAATAACTAGAAAATAATAAATATATAACTGAATACTTATCTTTTATGGAGATGTGGGTAAAATGTGAATAGGACTTAATTAAAAAATTATGCAAGCCTACATAATGAGTTAGCTTACAGATTTGCTTTTTTCAACTATTTTATTGGCATGAAATCACTATTAACACTGTTCAAATTATTATATTTCTAACTGATATGAGTAGGCAAGTTATTATTATAATTAAAACATAAGAAATTTTAAGCTTTTTATATTAAGCAAAACTTATTACATTATTAAAACCAAGATGTGAATCTGAGAAAGTCTCAAATAAGTTTGAGAGGGATCAATGTTTTGATTAAACTAGAAAAAATGTTCAACTCAAAAACATGCCCAATAAACTTAAGAATGTAGGAGAGATAAACTACATTAATTACGGTAAATGGTCAAAAGATATCACTGTGAGAAACATGTTTGGTGAATAATTGACTAATGCTAATTGGTGTAATCAAGCTGATGTTGGTCTGAGCCAGAAATTGGGAATCTGTTCTTGAATCAGTCTAAATATGTGGTTCTGATTTATACAAAACATGGTGGTATTAAACCCTGTTATTTCTCAAGTAATATTTTAAGAAGAAATCAAACTTCCCTTTATAAGATAATAATCCAGTGTGTTTAGTGAGATTACATAGATTATACTATATTAAAATCATTGATAAATTTTCTATTTAGTTGTTCTGACACTCAAGCTCATTGTTGACTGAATAAAACACACACACACATACACACACATATGCATACATATGTATATATATATATATATATATATATGGACATAATATGTCCATTTTAGATATAAAGTACACCTATCTTCTTTTATTACTTGTCATATGCATTGTGTTTATTGAATCAGAAAATATATGCTATGACTAACACTTTTTAATTATTTTCAATAACCTATTATGTGATAATAAATAAATAGTAAGTTTCAAATTTTTGAAAAATACCATTGCTTAAATTTTCGGGGGATGAATTAATCCTATAGTTGGATAAATGGTATGTTCCAGTTGAAGGTCTTAGTGACATAAGTCAAGACTGATTGGTTTAGGGAGAAAACAAACTTATGAAAACAGTGGGTGGCTTTCAGAACCACTAGGAGCCTTGGAAATGGACAGAACAAATGATCTACTGCTAAATGCACAGTACCGGGCTGGCCCACTAAAGATAATCCCAGTACTTGGGAGGCTGAAACAGGAGGATCGCAGGTTTGAGGCCAGTCCCAGGCAACTTAGCCAGACCCTGTTTCAAAAATCAATTAGTCGCCGGGCGTGGTGGCGCACGCTTGTAATCCCAGCATTCGGGAGGCTGAGACGGGAGGATCTGGGTTCGCGTCCAGCCTCAGCTACCTAGTGAGGCACTCCGCAACTTAGTGAGACTCGGTTTCAAAATAAAGAATAAAAAAATAGGGCTGGAGGTGTAGCTCAGAGGTAGAATGCCCCTGAGTTCAATCCCCAGTACCGCAAAAAAAAAAAAAAAAAAAAAAAAAAAAAAAAAAAAAAAAAAAAAAAAAAAATCAACTAGTCAATAAAAGGGCTGAGAGTGTAGCTCAAAGGTAGAATGTCCCTGGCTTCCATCTCCAGTAACAGACAAGCAAACAAACAAACACGATACCTCCACCACTGAGCAGTGGGTGATGTAGCTCCATTCACCCATGGGAATCTAGGCCTTACCACTTGTACCACTATGACTTCAACCTCTGGAAACTGATCTTTCAGCCATTGTTACCATCTCTGAAATGAAATATTTACTATTCCTGCCTATTTTCATCAATAGCTTTTGAATCAGAATCCTGGTATCCCCAAGTGCCTGAGCAGAGAACACGCACTTACGTCTTCATGTCTAGATGAGGCGCACACCGGTCGGCCCCAGGGGTTAGACATTTGTCAGTTTGATATATTCAGCTTCTGTTGTGAGAAAAAGTCAATGGCTTGTGCCGGGACTCTCAAGATAGGGGCTCCTTCTGTGAGGATACTGATGAAACAAATCCCGCCTCCCATCAGTTGTTCCTACTATACTCTCCCACACTGATCCCTTCTGACGTTAAATGTGTGGCTCACCCCCATCCCCCAAAGCCAACAATCAATTCTACAGTGGACACCAGCTGAGAGTCCTTTAATTTATTCAGTTTTGACACTATCTATCTGGAGATAGCACCAGATCCCATAGACTGAGGTCTCAATCCCCAAGATTGCTCCTCTCCCCCACTAACCAACCACAATCCTCAGACTAATTCAACCAAGTTTCTTTTTTTTTTTTTTGGTACTAGGGATTGAACTCAGGGGCATTCTACCTCCGAGCTATACCCCCAGCCCTACTTTTTATTCTTTATTTTGAAATGGAGTCTCACTAAGTAGCGGAGAGCCTCACCAAGTAGCTGAGGCTGGTCGCCAACTCGGATCCTCCGATCTCAGCCTCCCAAATGCTGGGATTACAAGCGTGCGCCACCACGCCCAGCTCAACCAGGTTTCTGATTGACTATAACTAAAGGTTCCCATAGCACCCTCCTTGGACTTGATTAATTTGCTCAAGCATGTCACAGAACTCAGAATATCATGTTTCCTGGTTTATTATTTATTTTACACTTCGAAGTTTACCATAAAGGCTATCATAAAGGGCAGAGATGGACAGTATAGGATGAGTTGGGAGAAGGGACCAGAGCTTCTGAGCTCTCCCTGGGTGAGCCACCTTCCACCAACCTCCACATGTTCAGCCATCCAGAACTCCCCAAACACTAACCTTTGGGTATTAATGGAGATTTTGTTTCATGAGCACGACTGAAGCATAAGCAACATGTAGAAGTGTAATTGGACAAAAAGGATATGACATAATGCTGACGGACTGGGTGGGAAACCCAGCAAGGCCTGTCTGTTTAGGTTCTTCACCTCTCTGAGCAGCATTCCTTCCTCCCAGATATGGGGCAGGGGGACTGTTATGATCGACTATAACGCAAGGTAGATCAGAGAGTTTCTTTATGGTTAGCTCCAAGGCAGAAAGGTGAGGACAGATGAATAGTGTTTATGGGCTGCCTTGGGAAAAAGAAATCCTAGTTTCTATGACCTACCTTGGGGAGAAAGCAGAAGATGAAAGGAGGGCAGGAGAAGATCAGAGACAGACTTTGCTATATGAGGCTTGCTTCTGAGGCCAAAAGCACCCTGATATCCCCTAGTCACCTCAACTATTATAACAAAAGTAGTGGGAGTAACAAACTAGGAACTGTGGATGAAAACCCAAAGATATATATCATGATATCATACCCCCAAACATAGAAAGAGTTTTAGATGCTAGGCAGTAAATAAAATAAAACAAAGAGGAAAAAAAAAAGTAAAGTAAAAGGAAAATCGACACAAAAATCCATAATCAGGTGATATAAGTAAATTGTGCTCAATATGAATATACCACCCAGGCATTGCACTTAATTCAGTCTTACACAGAATCTGAGCATCATTGAATTGGAAAAGCAAGTAGTAAACTGAATATTTGTAAGTTTAATACTCACTGATAATAAAAATTTGAATAACCTGGTTTTAATCATTTTTTAAATAAAAATCAAATTCCTATATGGGGTTTTGCATCATGTTGAGATATTTAGAGTGTTTCCTTTTTGGGTTTTTGAAGCATGGTTAGGCAATAGTAAGGTCCTGAAGAACAGATGGCTGCTATGGAAGGATCTCAAGAGCATTTCCACCCCGCCCACCCTGACCCCGTCATCTCAAGCATAGCGATACAGCACCTAGAACAACATCTTATTTAAACACCCATTGTTTTTAAGATAACTTTAAGCTTAGAGAAGAGTTGTAAACATACCACACGGAGTTCCTGTATGTTCTTTGCCATGCTTTCTCTTATGTTAACATCATACATAGCCATAGGATATTTATCCAAACTAAGAAGCTAATCTTGGCACAATCCTACTAATTAGAGATTTTCTTTGAGTTTCACCAGTTTTTTCAGCAATGTCTTTTTTTCTATTTCTGGATCCCACATTGCATTTAGGAATGCCATTACTGTTTATTATTCCAGATTCTCTACAATAGAAACCTTAGAAATCTCATCTGGGCTAGTCATCCTAGGTACTTAGTTGTAATTAATTTATAAGGCCAATCTATATTTATAAAGAAATTGACCTTATAAACTATATAACAATTATAGCATAGTAGTGAAAGGATACCTAAAACTTAGAATAGCTCAGGGAGCAAAAAGAAGTGTAGGGAACAGCAGATGTACTTCTCTTTCTTTAATATTTTACAGAATAATGGAATAATATTAGAGTGAGGAGGAACTTGAGAGGTCATCTTGCTCCCGAGCTCATTTTGCACACAAGGAAATCGAGATCATGAAAATCAAGAGACTTTCCTTTAGGAGGCATGGTCTCCTATAGAGTTCAAGTCTTTAATCTGATGGGTGCTTTATTACAGCAGAGGTTCTCAAAGTGTGATCCAGGGGTCCCTAGGAATCTGAAGATTCTTTGAGGGAACTGTGAGGCCACAATTACTTTTTTTTTTTTTTTTTTTTCGGTACTAGGGATGGAACCTAGGGGCATTCTACCTCCAAGCTCCACCCCAGCCCCTATTTTTAATTCTTTATTTTGAAACAAGGTCTCACAAACTGTGGAGGGCTTCACTAAGTAGCTGAGGCTGGCCGCGAACCCAGATCCTCCGGTCTCAGCCTCCCAAGTACTGTGATTACAAGTGTGCGCCACCACGCCTGGCCACAATTACTTTCATAATCATACTAAGACGCTACTTACCCTTTGCATTCTCATACTATCATGAGTTTTCGAGAGGATGCATGACATGTACGATTGTGACAGAATGGATGCAAAAGCAGATAGTTCAGTGGCTTCTCTTTACCTAGATATTAAAGGAATTTGCAGAAATACAAAATATAAAAAGGGCATCAACCTTTTATTATATTTTTATGTTCTGGAAAATATAGTTATTCTGAAAAAATGTATCATTTATATTAACTTGTGCTATATTTGTAAATAAATTTCTAAATATGGTAAATATTGTTTGATATAACCCACACAAATGAAAGGCTTTGGGGATTCTCAATAATTTTTAAGCACCATTGCAATAAAAAGAATGATGTCATTAGTAAGAGAAGGGAACATGGACAATACTGACTATCAAATCTGTTGAATTAATAGTATTACAAAAATATATTCTGTGGCACTCTCCTTTTTCCCTAAAATAGCTTAGGGTATTTCAGCATAATTTTTAACTCATTATATATGGTTGCAAGCACCTCATGTGCCTTTGAGTTCAGAATTTCATGCTTTACATTAGCAACCGATTTCATTTAACTTTACGAAGTCTGTTCTAAATATATGAATGCTCAAGGATATGAGACTAGTTTTTTTTTTTTTTATTGTTCCAACTTTACATCATATTTTCGTTTTCTTTTTCAGGGAGCGACATTACTTTCTACACATTGCCTGAATAGTTTTAAAGAAGAAGGTGACAAAATTTCTTTTCTAGAGCAAATGCAAAGGGCAATAGAAAAAGTCTTCGTGTTCCATGCCAGTATGTGTTCCCACTGCCTCTTAAAATCACTGACCCTCTTACTCATCTCACAACAACTGGTTTTTTAAATGATAAGTTTAAGGTCCCAATCCTATAAATAGATCTACTATTTTCTTTAAAAATGAGCTGTTTCTGGGCAGAAGTGGAAGGGGGGATGGTGTGGGTTTTTCTGATCAGGAGCCCCAGAACTACCAAGAGGGCTCCAGTATGGCTCCTGATTGCTGCCCCACATTCTCTTCAGTAAGTGGTGTGAGTGGCCGTCTTCCAGTTGTCTGTGTCACAACTGGATACAGATGAAGGAGGAGCAAATGGACACATTTCCAGAACAACCACAAATGCAGAGAAAGAAAGGTAGGAGTATCCTTCTGCCTTTATTGATATGGCCTCATGGTGACCCTAAGCCATATTTCGTGATTGATGGGAAAACCTCTCCCTTTCTCTGGACTCAGCTATCATTCTCACAAATCTGTCATCCCCTTATTCCCAGCAGGCATGCTTTTATACCATTTCTTTAGCAGTTAGTGCTGGGAAGGCAAGAGCTTTGTGTTTCATACGTTATACTATACCATATACATAAACATGCAAAAAATCCCAAAGCATTGTGATTTTATTTCCTCCTACTGTTTCTCCTACCATGAAAGAATAGAGTTAATCCTTTACCTAATTTGCATGCTTGGCTTCTTTGATACTGTTCAATAATTCATTAGAAGGTAGGAACTCGTGAACAACACACTGTTTCCCCTTGTTGGTACTTAGTAAACGTTAGCATCTGCAATCTGTTTTCAGAAAATGAATCGCATAATTCCTTTAATTGTTTTAATCACTCGTTTCTGGATACATTCAATTAGACAACATTTTGGCATGAGGAGTTCTTGAGTTGAACAGACTTCCCATATGTTGTCTCTGAAAAGTAGTAGTGGAAAGACTTAAATCTCACATTCCTGAGCCAGGCGTGGTGGTCCACGCTTGTAATCCCAGCATTCGGGAGGCTGAGACCGGAGGATCTGGGTTCGCTGCCAGCCTCAGCTACCTAGTGAGGCACTCCGCAACTTAGTGAGACCCGGTTTCAAAATAAAGAATAAAAAAAAAATAGGGCTGAGGGCATAGCTCAGAGGTAGAACACCCCTGAATTCAATCCCTAGTACTGCAAAAAAAAAAAAAAAAAAAAATTCACATTCCTGGTTCAATGGCTGCAGTCATTCTGATTGATACAGCTCTCGGACTACAGTGACTACAGTATGTATTGAACAAATGCTTGAGAATGAAAAATATTGAATCTGATAATTTATAATTTTCCATATATCTTTTAAGCCACTTACTAAATTTGGTTTCTCCTTTGGGAAACTGATTCTAAATAACATTAGCATATCATGCTAATATCATGGATTTACTTATATGCCATATGGCCAACCAAGCACGAGAAAGGAATATAGTAGGTGTCTGCATGGTGAGCCTATAATGTGGCTCTTAGCCATGAAAGTACTGGACTGACATCGTGAGAAAAAGAATAAATGAATGTACTAACAAGGCACCTAGAACATTCTAACAAGACATGAAGTATATCTGCATAAATATTTATAAATAAAATAATTGACTTTAGTGTTAATAAAATTTGTTTTTATTTCAATACTTTTTAGTTTAAGTGAAGTTTAATGTTTTATAAATACTTTTTTTATTTTTTTTT
>PVLC010035839.1:0-16082 GCA_004027655.1 Graphiurus murinus | reverse complement strand
ACACAGCAAGAAGAAAATAGTACAAAGATTCAAATACAGGTTTGCCTGATTCCAACATTTCTTCTCATGCACCACCCCCTTGCTGTCTTCCTAGCCCATGAGCTAGTTTTCATCCTGTATAAGTGGAGAACTGTGGGGGGAAGCCTTCCCAGGAGGCAGCATTTCCCTAAAGGGAATCTAGAGGTCACAGGATCTTCTCTCATCCCTGGGAAAGAACTAGAACTAAGATGGAATCGTGAGATAACTCTCTTCTTGTGTTTGCTCAGGACTTTTTACCAAATCCAAGCACTTCCACCCCAGAGGAGAGAGGCAGATGGCTCCTCATCATTTCTGGGTCTGGGCAGAAGGATGCAGATAATCAAAAACTGGAAACAGTAACAAGATGGATTTCTCTTGAAAGATGTTGTGTCAGACAGAGCAGAAATGTGACAGGCAATTGTGTAGATCAGACCTTCTGGGGGCCTCATTTTCCTGGTCTGGGAATGGGAGATAAGAGCCCACACCACACAGGGTGTATCGCACAGATCCAACAATTCCATATGCATAAAAGTGCCTTATGAAATGAAATGTACAAAAAAGTTCTGTTTCCATTATGTGGATTTCTTTTCTTTTTTTTCTTTTTTCTGTTTGGGGCCTGAACCTAGGCTTAAACCTCAGTTCTGCTAGTTTACTAGTTATGTAAAAACAGATTCATATTTTAGCAACTCTAAGCTTCTGTTTCTTGCAGGGGGAAAAAAAGAGAGAGCGACATCGGTCTGCCTGATGGGGTTTTTTTTGGAAAGGATTGGACACGTTGATACATAAAGCACTTACAGCATGGTAACCTGGCCTTGGCGCTTTCAGTGAATGGCAGCCGCTACTTTGTTACAAAGCATCATTACTATCAGTTACTGTTTTTATTATTCTGCTGAAGTTGCGTTTGTGGTCCTGCAGGAGAGTGGATCAGGGATAAGAAGGCTGCCTGGGTTCACCCAATCAACAGAAAGATCCTTTCTGACTCCCACACCCCTCGGCTAGAGACACATCCCAAAAAGGAGCAGAACCTCCCAACATAAAACAAAGAGAATGACAGAAGATTCGTGGGATAAAGATGTGACGGGAAGGCAGACCTGCCCGCAGCAGCATTCTCCTTGCTCTTGCCAGAACAGGGTTTGTTGAACACTCACGGACTCTTGCAGCGCCAGAGAGTCCTTTCTCAATATTATTTCCATCAGTCTCTGTCACTTCCCTAGCAGATAGGTGCTGTTATGATCCCCATGTAACAAAGGAGATCAACTGTGAGAGCTTAGCGACTTACCGGAGCTCATACACTTAAAAGGACTCCAGAGCCTGCTCTCTGTAACAGCCAGACCATGTTCAAAGACCAGTGCCCTTGCTTCCTGCCTGAGCCTCTTGGAGCAAAGACTTCACCTCTCTTGAATTTCCATTTCCCTTATCTATGACATAAGCACGGATAAAGCCCACCTTGTAAGATTGCTGTGGTCATTTAGGCCCCCGTGGCCACAGTCCCAGCACACTGCCTGAGAAGCAACTGGTTCCTTCTGTCTCTAATCTACCTATTTGGCCACGAGGATTACTTGACATGCTTACAAAAACAGATTCCTGAGACTCGCCACCGACCTGCTAAATCAGACACTTTAGGGAAGGTTCCTAGGGATTTTGCTTTCTTTTAGAAGTCCCATATGATTCTTACCCTTATAGTGAGATAAGTCTGGAACTTGGTGGACCAGTGCTGGCTCTACCTTAGAATTACTTGAGTGAACTTCTAAAAACTCCTATTCCCAGACCTTGCCACCAGACTCATCAACTGAGAGTCTCAAGGGTGAGCCCAGCCAGGCAATGGGACTTTTCATAAGCACCCAGGAGACTCCAATGTTCAGCCAGGGTGGAGGGACACTGATCTGAAGCCCCTGCCCTCCAAATGGGACATTCTGCAAGGACACAGATGTCCAGTGTCAGCACTGCCCAGTGTAGCAGGTACTAGTCACATGTGGCTGTGAAGCATTTCACATGTGCCTCGTGTTGCCTAAGAACTGGTATTTTAATTTTATTTAATTTTAAATAATAAACATCCAGCCACGCATGGTGGTGCACACCTGTAATCCCAGTATTTGGGAGGCTGAGACGGGAAGATCAAAGGCATGAGGCCAGCCTCAGAAACTTAGCAAGACTCTCAATAATTTAACAAGACCCTGTTTCAAAGTAAAAAAAATAAAAAAGGGCTGGAAGTGTAGCTGAGAGATAGAATGCCTCTGGGTACCAAAATAACAACAGCAATAATAATAGCAATAACAATAAAAAACATTTGAATTTGTATAGCCCCATGTGGGCTATACTATACTAGCATACTGGACCATGCATACTGGACTCCTGGACCTAGAAGTGCAAAATTCCCCCCTGGATGCTAGGCAGAGACTGAAGAATGGAAACAATGAAGGTCCTCTTTGCTTCATAAAAGAGGGGGTGTCTCTAAGACATTATTAGGAAATCAAAATGCTTTCATGGGCACCAGGATAACAATCAGTCTCGGTGTTCTGTTCCATTTGATAAATCTTCCACCTGGCCCCTTTCTTGGCTCGACCAAAGAAGGAAAACACCCATCTCCAGGCTTCCAACAAGAGCCTTGAAGTTGCAGGAAAAGCCGAGGGCAGGCTCAGGAGGCGAGCTTCTATTTTAAAGATGATTTCCTCTTTGGAATAAGCTCATCCTCCAACGGTGCAGACAGGGCAAAGGTTGTGACTGGCATTGTGTTACAGGACATTAAACAATCCCTGAGGTCACCTGGCAGCTGGTGGACTTGTCCTTAATCAGACTCACCCCTGCCCCTGGGAACCTGGGGGCCTGTGGGGAGGGGAACGGGAGGCCAGCTGTTGTGGCCAGTCCCTTCTCCCTTTCCCCCTCGCGGACTCCCTGCCCTGCCATGTCTCCCAGCCTGTGCCCTGAGATGGGGGATGTTGGTGAGTTAAATCAACAGGGAGGGGAGCAGAGAGCAGACCACCCAGGGGGGCTACAACACAGGAAGCTCTATGGGGTTTCATCTCCCCTATGTGAGCTCACTCCTGGATGACAAGCTGTGACTTCCAACCAAATGTTTTCTTACAGTCACCAAACCTATTGGTTCTCTCTTTCTTGGGAACATGCAGTGGGGCTGTCAAAGGGCCATCTTACTTTAGCTCCATTAGGATGATGGGACCTCAGAACCCGGACCAGGGCCAGAGAGATCACAGGGAGCTGGAAAGGAAGTCCTGGGTGGGTCTGAGCAAGAAAAACCTGTCAGTCCAGTTGTTTCCCCCCAATGATGTGGATTGTGACACCCGCTTCTCACAGTGGCTATGAAAATAAGGTCAGAAGATAAATGAAATCCATTGGCATTGGTGGGGGGGAATACTGGAGATTTAACCCAGGGACACTCTACCTCTGAGCCCTTCTTATTTTTGAAATGAGGGCTCACTTAATTATTGAGGCTGACCTTGAACCTGCAATCCTTCAGTGTCTTAGCCTCTCAAGTACCAGGATTACAGGCATGCCCCACACGTCTGACTCTCCCTAGAATTTTCTAAACTTTATCTTGCCCTTTTCTCAAAATTTCTCTAATCATTTCAGTACCCTAGGTTGTAATCTCTGACCCCTTAGGAGGCTGAGACAAGAGGATCCAACCTCAGGAACCTAGTGAGACCCTGTTTCAAAATTAAAAATTAAAAAAGGGCTAGGGGTGTAGCTCGAAAGTAGAATGCCCTGGGTTCAACCCCTAGTACCAATACATACACATATAAATAAATAAATAACCCAAATATCCTAACAATTCCCAATCCCCAGTGGGCCACATACTATGAGACTAGATTCCCCACCTGGACTCAGGTGAGGTTTGTGTGTATCTAGTACAGTAACTGAGCACTTCTGCATAGGCAGGACAGAGAGAAGGCTATAACATCAGTAAGACATGGCCCTTCACTCAAAGAACTCCTAACAGGGATAATAACTCACTTTACTGTGATCCAGGTTTCAAGACACTGTTCTGATCAACCTGATGGAGACAATGCAGAGGGTACTGTTATTTTTCCCATTTTCCAGATGAGGAAACTGAGGTTCCCAGAGTGGAAAGGCCTTGCCCAAGGTCAAGAGTAGTTGATGCAGAGCCAAGCCTCAGCACCAGCTTGTTTTCTACGTCAAATGATACTTTGCTTGCAAAACACTCATAATAGGCTTTGAATTACTGATGAGTATTAGTGTTTATCCAAATGCTCTGCCCTTTCCAGTAAGGAAAGAGTCTGCACTTGAAAAACAAACAGGCTGTGATTAAGTGCAGACACAGGTGTTCAGAGAAGACAGACAAGCCAAGGAACTATATTCCTCCTTTGAAGATCTTGATAATGAATGTGGGCTGGGATAACTTCAAAGTCTTGAGATATCATTGAACAAGGATGGGGAGGGAAGAATCAGGGTCTCGGAGGCTGGGAGCTCAGTCAGGACAGAGGCCATGGATGAGGGGTTAGGATGCACATTTGACCAGTTTATACAGCTCAGCTGTGGGGCCACTGGAGATGCTGGTATAAACAAGACCAGGTCACTGGCCTGGAGAAACTTAGAGGAGCAAGGCCAGTACTGCCCCACAGGGCTGTGGGGAGGAAATCCAGGAGAATGGACTGCTCTGGTGGAATCGGATACAGAAAGAGGCTTGAATGGGCAGTGCTGGGAGATTGGGGTTGATCCTGCAGAAGATGGGTCTGGGATCTTTCTCTAGCCTTTTTTTTTTTCAGACAGGGTTGCACGAAGTTGCTGAGGCCAACCTCAAACTTGCAGTCCTCCTGTCTGGACTTATAGGTGTGCATCACAACGCTTGGCTTTTCTCCAGCCATTCTGCCCTCTTCTTGAACCATGCTCAGGGCCCAGGACCACAGCCTCACATCCCCTTCCACTTTCTTCCCCCAGATCCTGAGGCTGCAGTAGTCAATTCATAAAGCCACAGACACAGTGAGGAAATCTCACCTTGGTGACACCTCCCCTCCCCCCAAACCTTTGTTCTTATTCTTTCTCTGGCAATGAAGCCTCACACCCACCCACCAAGGGCTGGAGCTTCCAGGCTCTCCCCCCCACCACCATCAAGACCCCTCCGCCCTCCCCGGCTTCCCATGGTCTTCATGGTTTCCATGGAAACGGCAGAGGCCTAGCAGCCAGGGGTCTCTCACAAAAACACTGTGCCACCATTTGGGCTGAGGAGAGAGTGTGAAAGTGAGAAAATAGCTCATAAACAAGGCCATGCCCATCGCACTGGATCTGGTTTGTGGGGGAAGGAGGAACTGAACTTCCTAATTTCCACTTCAAAGGGGCTTTGCTATGTTAAGTGCACACCCAGCCTGGCTGTCCTAAAGTACACACACACACACACACACACACACAATATGTATGCTCACATACATACACATGCACAGTTGCATATATACACTCACACATACTCAGGCACTTAAGTACATATATAATACATATGCTCACACACTCAAACATACCCATTCACACACATATGTAGTGCGTATCCTCACATGCATACACACACCCACACATATGTGCAAACATATACGTTCACATACACACACATGCATACAAATCTTCACACACACACACAGTCACACACAGACACCAGCCCCACCTTTCCCAGCATAGCTAGGCCTCAGACCACTAAGAAAACAAACCTGCTATAACCGGCCCTGCACTCAGAGCCCCTTCCCAGGATGTCAACACCCTCCAGTGACCTTTGGAGCTGCTGCATCCCCGGCACCACCCCCGCCCCAGCCCCCAACACCTTGTCCCTCAGGCCCCCTGGCCTCCGGACTCCAACACTGAAAACTTGCTTCTTGGTTCTTTAGAGGCCTGGTGACAAGAGAGTTACAGATGCCCCAGACGGGAAGCCGCTGTGAGCTTTCCCACGCAGGAGGCAGGACAGAAGCCATCAATCCTGCTCCAAAGGACAGGGGACAGTGGGCAGGCGATAACAGAGTGCTGGAGAAAAACACTTCACTCCCCACTTTGATGGGTCCCAGCTTGGAGACCCAGACCCCGCAGAGGGCTTTCAGTTAGGAGAAGGATCCTCCAAGCACTAGTGATATTTCACAACGTTCTAGCCAGGTTTGGTGGCACAGGCCACCCAGTACTTGGGAGACTGGGAGGAGGATCACAGGTTCAAGACCAGCCTCAGCAACTTAGTAAGACGCTGTCTCAAAATAAAAAATATAATAGGGCTGGGGGAGGAGGGTGTAGCTTGGAGGTAGAATATCCCAGGTTCAATCCCTAGTACCACAAAAAATAAATAAATAAAATAATAAGAAGGCTGGGATGTAGCTCGGTGATAGAGCACCCCTAGGTATAATCCCCAGTACCAAAAAAAAAAAAAAAATTTAGTTCTGCACTGCTGAGCAAGGCAAAACAGCACAGGTGAACAGAAGCACACAGCCTCTAACTTTGGTGCAAAGGCAGCTTTCCAGCCTTTCCAGGGAGACTAGATTTCTGGTGGGCAGTTTTGTCGCTTCAGCCTAATTTTTAGTAAATGAGGTAACGTAAGGATTGTATTGCATGAGCACAGTGTGCTCAGGAGAGCAGCTATTTCTAATCACAAAAGCTCGTTGGTGGGTGAGCACAGAGGCTCACTGGCCCCCATTCCTTGACTCAGTACCTCCTGTTGGGCCCACCCATAGTCCTTGTGAGTTCACGTTTACCTCTTATCTCATTAATACTCTACCCTTTGTGGGAAAGACAAATAAGAAGCTCCTCTTCTTCCTCTGTCGAAGTCTCACCCCAGCATGTGGAGTGCAATGTAAATCTAACCCTCCCTCTACTTACATCCTTCATCTAAACCTGGAGGGGAACCTGGTCTTGGGATCCAACTTTTCTGGGCCCCTAACCTGAGTCTTTCAATTATAGCATTGCCCTGGGAAAGTTAATGTCTATCTCTCAACTGAATGTGTAAAATGAACTTAGTAACACAGCACCCTCCCCCTAGACAGCTGCAGTGATCACGAGGTAAGAGGTGCTGCGGTACCTGGGACAGGTAGGTGCAATCCAGGTAACTCTGTAGAGTGCAGGATGGGGGCGAAACCATATTCACCATGGCCTGTCTTGCCATATTATTTATCTCAAGGATACAGTGTACGTATGTGCATTAATGTGTAGTCTTTCTAAGCCAGTTCCTCTATATTCATAAAAATCAATTTTGAACCAATCAATTTGGGGAGCTTAATGCACCATTTCAGCACCAAGACCCAAGCAGAGTGACAAAATGAAAAACAAACAAAAAATTTTCATTGTCATGTAAAAATAATTGTTCAGTGTAGAGGCATACACCTATAATCTCAGTCCTTGGGAGGATGAGACAGAGAATCGCAGGTTCTAGGCCAGCCTCAGCAATTTAGCAAGACCCTCAGCAACCTAGAGAGACACTGTTTCAAAATAAAAAATAAAAAGGACTGTGGGTGTAGCTGAGAGATAGAACACCCATGGGTTCAATCCCTAGCACCCAAATAGATAGATAGATAGATAGATAGATAGATAGATAGATAGATAGATAGATAAGAAGAATTAACAAGCCAGGTATGGTGGCACCTGCTTGTAATCCCAGTACTTGGGAGGCTGAGACAGGAGGATCGAAAGTTCAAAGCCAGCCTCAGCAACTTAGTGAGGCCCTCCGCAACTTAGTGAGAATAAAAAACAGGGCTGGGGTGTATCTCGGAAGCAGAATGCCCCTGGGTTCAATCCTGAGTAGCTCAAGAAGAAGAAGAAGAAGGAGGAGGAGGAGGAGGAGGAGGAGGAGGAGGAGGAGGAGGAAGAGGAGGAGAAGAAGAATTTACTGAGTAATTTGACCCCTACATACAAATCTTATAGACAACAAAGAAATGAGTAAAGTACCATCGCTGCCCACCGGTAGTAACATATCGTGGTAGAGACATGCTCAGGCCCAGGGTCCCGCCACCCATATTCCCAGCTCTCCCTTGCTGGTTGCTGGCTAGCCTTTCGTGTTTGGCTGTTTATTTCATCCTCCTGGGCCTCAGTTTTCTCCTCTGTAAAACGAAGTTGATCACAATAGCACCTACCGCTCCCAGGAGGAACTGAGGCAAAGCCCATGAAAAACGCTAGCTCAGGAAGGGTCTAGCTTAGAGAGCGCTCAACTGACTTCAACTACTGTTGCTATAGCTGTTGTTATTATCAGTAGCAATCTTACCTGAATCTAAAATAACTAGGTCACAAAATACCAAGGTAGAGCAATGAGGGGTGAAAGGGAAGATCCTGGGAAACTCACTCGTTCTTTGCCTTGGGGCGGGGGGCACTAGGGATTGAACCCAGGGGCGTTCTACCTCCCGGCTACACCCCCCATTCCTATTTTATTTTTATTTTGAAACAAAATCTCACTAAGTTGCTGAGGGTCTCCCTAAACTGCTGAGGCTGGCCTTTGAACCTGCAATCCTCCTGTCTCAGCCTCCCAAGTACTGGGATTACAGGCCTGTACCACCATGCCTGGCTCTGGATCTTTTATTTCCTAGAGAAAAATTAGGAGATCCAAAGATCCTTCATCACTCAGCGACCTCAAGACATACACAGGCACAGAGACAGAAACAACAACAATGAACCACCCCCCCACCCTGCCCCAGGAGTCCCCCAGGGCCCGCCCACTCACCTTGGTTCTCTGAATGCCAATTTTTTTTTTTTTCTGTAAATCTCCAATTGTGGCTCCCTGTGCCTTCCCTTCCTCCCTGTCACCTTCCTCCTCCTGGGGAAGCAGAAGTTCCTGAGGACCAGAGAGAAGGTCAGAGGTCTCCACCGGCCTGGCCAGGAGCCACCAGAACAGCTTCCTGCCAGGAATCTTTTGTGAGCTGCCGCCCACCCCAGGGAAACCCAAATAAAGTCACCTCTCCACAGAGAGCATTTTGCCCTTTAAGGGAAGGTTGTGGTCCACAGCCCAGAACATATTTGTGGCTTGACTTGACGAAGATTCTATCCAACCTTTTACAGACACAGCACCAAGGGGACCCATTGGGGCCTGTCTGCTACTGCTATGGGAAGGCCTGGGCCTGGATCCTGAATGATGTATAAAGTCACTGAACTTTGCTTCCAATAAGCCCTTTTTTGTTCTTCTCCACTCCTTTTATCCCTCAGTCCCACACAAGTGTCCCCTGCCATGGCCTTGTAGCTGACCCCATCTGTCTTTTCAAAGATGAGGCCCAATGTCCAAAATGTCTATGGAATATAGTCTCTTACATTTCCACCCCCAAGAAAGAAACATTTAAAGAAGAAGCCTGAGCTAGGTATAGTCACACACGCCTGTAATCTCAGTACTTGGAAGGCTGAGACAGGAAGATCGCAGGTGGGAGGACAAGCTCAGCAAGTAACAAGGCTCTCAGCAACCTCGTGAGACCCTGTTTCAAGACAAAAAATAAAATAAAAATAAAAAGGCCTGGCGGTGTGGCTCAGAGGAAGTGCATACTGATCTCTTTAGTGGTAGTACTCATTTACAACCCCACCAGCAGCGCACAGGAGTTCCTGTTTAACAAGTCCTCACCAGCATTCATCACCGTTTGTATTCTTGATAATTGCCATCCTAACTGGAACGAGACACGGTCTTATTCTCAGTGTAATTTTGATTTGCATTTCCCTGACTGCTAAGGATGCTGAACATTTTTCATATATTTACGCTGTTTGTATTTCTTCTTTTGAGAAGTGTCTATTTAGTTCAGTTGCCCCTTTATTGATTAGGTAAGATCCTGTTTTAAAACTTTAAAAAAAATCTAGGGGTATAGCTCAAAAGTAGAATGCCCTGAGCTCAATCCCCAGTAACACACACACACACACACACACACACACACACACACACACACACACAAAGACATCTGATAAGCATTCGTGTGCACAGTATGTCACAGACATCTCATTTTATTCTCACAGCAGCATGTAACATGGTACAGTCACTGTGGCTAGAGTAAAGGCTCAGAGGCCTCTGTCACCCACCTGAGGTCCAGTCACTGGTGAGGACAGGGTGACATTGCAACCGAGGCCACTATGAGTCCAAAGCCAAATGCATCTCACTACACCACCACCCAACAGACCAAAGGGCAGCGGAGTGTCACTGCTGGGTCATGGGAGGGATCTGCAGGAGGAGCCAGCGTCTGAGGACTCTCTCCAGATCCTACAGGTCAGCTCCCCAAACTGCCTTCTCCTGGGTCTACGCACAACCAGGGTGGCAGGAGAGCACTCTAACTCCAGGACACTTTGAATGACAAGAGATCACCACATTTCAGCTTCCCATTCAGAAAGGAGACTGCACCTGACTTCCTGGAAATTCCTGGAAAGTGACACAAGAGATTTGGAGATACTTGGTAAATTCTCTGCCATTCTATCAGATAGATAGATGGATAGGCAGGTCAAGCGATACATGATGGTACAGTATGGTTATAGATTTAGAGAGAAAAATACAAAGATATCTAGTCATATCTAGATAGAGAGTTTTCATGTCATAAATTTCATGTCAGATAGAAATAACCCAATGGAAGTGGGTGTGGTGGCACACACCTGTAATCCCAGTACTTGGGAGGCTGAGACAGGAGGATTGCAGGTTCAAAGACAGCCTTGGCAACTTATTGAGACTCTCAGTAACATAGTGAGATACAGCCGGGTGTAGTGGCACACGCTTGTAATCCCAGCATTTGGGAGGCTGAGACCGGAGGATCCGGGTTCGCGGCCAGCCTCAGTTACTTAGTGAGGCACTCCGCAACTTAGTGAGACCCAGTTTCAAAATAAAGAATAAAAAAAATAGGGCTGAGGGTGTAGCTTGAAGGTAGAATGCCCCTGAGTTCAATCCCCAGTACCGCAAAAAACAAAACAAAACAAAAA
Organism: Graphiurus murinus; assembly: GCA_004027655.1. Taxonomy (NCBI): domain Eukaryota; kingdom Metazoa; phylum Chordata; class Mammalia; order Rodentia; family Gliridae; genus Graphiurus; species Graphiurus murinus. The sequence goes on along the minus strand of PVLC010035839.1, from coordinate 5,213 downwards.
AAACATAGTGAGACACTGTTTCAAAACAAACTTGAAAAGGGGGCTGAGGGTGTAGCACAGAGGTAGAATATCCCTGGGTTCATTCCCCAGTGGGAAGGAAAGAAAGAAGGAGAGAGGGAGGAAGAGAGGAAGTAAGAAAACAGGACACAGGAGTGTGGCATGATGGATCCAGTCTGGATTTGTTGTTTGTTTGTTTGTGGTTTTTGCTTTTGTTTTTGTTTTTTTGTGGTACTGGGAATTGAATCCAGGGGTATTCTACCTCTGAGCTACACCTAGCTCTATCTTATTTTTACTTTGAAACAGTGCTTCACTAGGTTGCTGAGAGTCTCACTACTTGCTGAGTCTATCCTCAAATCTGCAATCCTCCTGTCTCAGCCTCCCAAGTACTAGGATTACAGGTACGTGCCACCACACCTAGCTCCAACCTGGGTTGTACAGCCAGGCAAACCCGATCCTGCAATCTGGCACAGCCATATACTGGCTGCCTGACCCTGAGCAAATTGACCTCTGGCCTGGCAATCACAACGAGGCTCCTGGGGCAGCATTCCCAAATTCTAGGCTTAAGGCCCTGAGGAAACCAACAGCCTTGTCACCAGACAGGGTGTGGCAGCCACTCTTTCTTTTAACAGACTCCTTCAGTTTGGGGGTCACCACCTCCCCAGTACAAGCTGGAGTCCGTTTTTCCTGCCTCCTCTACAGTTAGCATTGGAGCCTAGTGAATTCTCACATGGGCTCCTCTAGGTATGCACATGTGAGAATTCACTTTGAGAGAGAACGGCCTGAGGGCCCAGGAGCTGTGTGATACTTGGTTTCTGGTTGAAGGGGCAGAAGAGCAGGAAATCTCTGTGGTCTCAGAGATAGCGGCCGTGGGAGTTCTAGGGTCTAGTCCCAGGCAGAACTTCCTTGTGTAGGCAGAGAGAGCCCCACTAGAGCCAGAGAGTTCAAGGATGGCTCCTTTCTGAAGCCTGATTCTCCAGGAATTCTGTGAGCTGCCTAATATCCTTTATCAAATTCATTTTCTAAGCTATACACAGTGGTACATGCCTATAATCCCAGTACTTGGAAGGTTGAGACAGGAGGATTGCAATTTCAAGGCCAGCCTCGGCAACTTAGTGAGACTCTGGTTCAAAAATGTAAAAAGGTTGGGAGTGTAACTTACTGGTAGAATGCCCCTATGTTCAATCCCCAGTAACACACACACACACTCTCTCTCTCTCTCTCTCTCTCTCTCTCTCTCTCTCACACACACACACACACACACACACACACACACATTCTTCATAAATCGCTGGGGTAGGTTTGAAGGATGCAAACCTCCTGCCTGCCAGGCTAGCAACACAACGCCTGCTCAGACTGAACATAACTCACAGCAATACCAGAACCGCCACCTGGACTGGGACCTGATAGCAAAAAATAAATATATGCTGAAATAACATGAAGAGTGACCATGAGAGTCCTTGTTCCCTGGTTGCCTTTTGGGCTCTGAGACCTCTCACTAGAAAAAGAAAAGGGCAGCTCCCACCCCGTGTAGTCAATATGTCTTGGGAGTGCAGTGACTCCTCTTTGTGACTCAGAAGCTGCCTCCAAAGATCCTTTTTCTGAAGGAGTTTCCAGAAATGGCTAGAACAATGGCTGCATCACTAGAAAGAAGTCTGTCACCTCCCACAGGAGTGACTTTGAGGGACAACATATTTTTGAATTTGCAATTCCGGAAAGTTTTGCTCAAACATCGCTCCCATGATGGGGTATAGCAGAAAGCACTGAGTCAGGAAAGTCAAATTTAGTTCCAATTCTGCCACCAACCTCCTACGCGTTTTGAGTAATTTCCTTTCCTTGGGCCTCAGTTTCCCTGTCTGTAAAATTCAAGAAGTAGTTCATTCCCCCATGGCCTCTTTCAGACTCTTTCTCGTGCAAATGGCTGATTCCTTTGATGCCCATCCCATTTGACCAAGGTACCTGGGCCTGGCTGCACAGGTGGTACAGGTAGGGTGTCTCCTGGCCAAGGATGCTTACCTGAGGGATGAGTAAAATCCAGCCCTCAGCACCCAAACTGTGCATCCTGCAGAGGAGATTCTTCTTCCAGAGAAAGGATATGTTATCCTAATTTGCACAAAGGCATCGTGTGAACCAGCTGCAGCCCCGATTCCAGCTACTTCGTGCCTTTGCACACCTGGTCGCTGGGGGCATCCTACACACCTCCTCCTCGTCCCTCCTCCGTCGCTGCACACTTCAGCTCCCGGTCACAATAGCTTTCACTGCCTCTGTCCTGAAGTAATTTCATCTGTATGTGCAACTCGCCCAGCCATATGGTCCAGTTCCTTGACGTTCTCCACCCCGAAAAACTTCCTTTTCCTCCCTCCGAGGCAGCCTCCTGCTCGACGGTCACACCGCAGACCAGGACGTGGCCGGAATCTCGGTTTCCACGTTCTCTTTGCCTCTTCCTGTGCCTCCTGCTCACTGGCTCGAACACCCCTGCTCCCACATTTATTGCTCCTTATCCTGACCACTAACCCACTGGTCCCACCACAGGTCCACCATCCAGTGGCCACTTCCTCCCTTTGCTTCCTGGTAACAAAAATCCAAGCACCACAGAGACAGGACTGTGAAGAGTGTCACTGAGATGTGAGTTCAGGGACCAGAAAATCGTCTCCTGGTTTGTGCCACGGAGGTTCTTGGTGATGAAGGCCAGTGCAGTTACGACAGATTGTGTAGCTAGAAGACAGACTTTAGAGAGCGGAGGAGTGGATAATCAGAGGATGGGAGAATGCTTGTGGAAGCAACTCTTTGCAAAAGTGCTGCTGGGAAAGTAAACAGAGAGGTCGATGGGCAAGAGCTAGGGAAGGATGTGGGGATGAAGGAGACGCCCTTCAATAACTGGAGAAGCAAGGGCATGCTTGTGTGCTGGTGGTGATTGGGGAAACTAAGACTACGAGGGAGGAGGGTGCTTTCACGAGGGGGAGGGTGCTTTCACGAGAGGGTGCAAGCCACAGCGCGTGGCAGGCAGCTCTGGAGACTGGTGGTGGAAGATGAGGGCGTTCTGGCTTTGTGACTTCTAACTTCTTTTTTGTTTTTTGTTTTTTTTTTTTGGTACTGGGGATTGAACCCAGGGGCATTCTACCTCTGAGCTACACCCCCAGCCCTGTTGTATTCTTTATTTTGAAACAGAGTCTCACTAAGTTGCAGAGGGCCTCACAAGTTGTTGGGGCTGGCAGCAAACCTGAAATCCTCCTGTCTCGGCCTCCCAAGTACTGGGATTACAAGTGACTTCTAATTTCTAAGTGAATTATAATTATGAGGCCAGCAGCTGAGAGTGAAGCAGGGAAAGGGATATAGAAATTTTTGAAAAAATACAATATTATCAGCTGAGCATGGTGGCATGGGCCTATAATTCCAGTACTTGGGAGGCTGAGGCATGAGGATCATAGGCTTGAAAATAGAATGAACTCTCTCTCTTACACACACACACACACCAAAAAACTAAACAATTCTTCCTCCATCCTTCCCTAGCTCCCTAATTGATTAGCTCCCTATTTGAGTTACTCTTCCAAGTAACTCAAGTCAGTAAACTTAGGTAATACCCTTTCTCACCCACATTCAGGCCATCAGAAGTTGTATTTATTCTTCATCAAAGAATAAATGACCCGGGCTTGGGAGGCTGAGATAGGAGGATCAAAGGTTCAAAGACAGTCTCTACAAGTAGCGAAACTCTCAGCAACCTAGCAAGACCCTGCTTCAAAGCAAAAAAAAAATTAGAAAGAGGCTGGGGATATATAGCTCAGAGGTAGAATGTCCCTGGGTTCAATTCCCAGTAACACACACACACACACACACACACACACACACACACACACACACACACGGGATAAATGGCTTAAATTAACCTCTCTCCTCACTCTCTCTGGCTACCTTTATGTAACCTCCTAACCAGTCCCTCTCCTTTCCCTCCTGCTCCCCTTTGGTTCCTTCTCTTTGCAGCAGCATGAGGGATAATTTGAAATGCAAATTGGGTCATGCCATTGTTCGGATGGCTTCTCCTTGCACTTAGAATAAAGACAACCTTCTTGCCAGGGCCATCAAAGTCCTGTATGATCCTGATCCCTGCCTGTCTCTAAAACTCTGTCTCCTGCCTCCATTTCCCCAGTGAGTTTTGGTTTTTTTGTTTTTGTTTTTTTTTTTTTCGGTACTGAGGACTGAACTCAGGGGCATTCTACCTCCGAGCTATACCCCCAGCCCTATTTTTTATTCTTTATTTTGAAACCGAGTCTCACTAAGTTGCGGAATGCCTCACTAGGTAGCTGAGGCTGGCCGCGAACCTGGATCATCCGGTCTCAGCCTCCCGAATGCTGGGATTACAAGCGTGCGCCACCACGCCCGGCTCCCAGTGAGCTTTTTGTCCACTGACCTTACAGTTGCCCCAGTGGTAGCTCTCAGAACCTACTGAGATCTTTCCTGCTTTGGTCGGTCTCTGCATTTCCTGGCTCCTGGGTCCGAACTCTCTCAGCCAGCCCTTCTCCTAGCAGCCGACTCTCAGCCTGCAGGTATCCCCCTTGACGTCACAGCCAAGATGGGCTTCCCCGAGCACCTTGTCTGAAGCTGCCTTCAAGATTATAGTATTCTGTGGAGGGTGGGAGGCTACTGGAGATTGAACCCAGGGGTATTCTACCTCTGAGCTATACTCCCCGGCCCTTTTGTTTTGTTTTGTTTTGTTTTGAAACAGGGTTTTGCTACGTTGCTGAGAGTCTCCCTACACTGCTGAGGCTGTCCTCAAACCTGAGATCCTCCTGTCTCAGCTGCCCAAGTACTGGAACTACAGATATGTACCACCGTGCCTGGCTTGTAGTATTATTTCTGTCTCACTATATTTCTATCTTTGTATGCTTTTCTATCTCAAATGTTATTCTCTTTACAGCATTTTCCTTAACTGGCCATTTGGTATGTTTGCTTGTATCCATTGGCGGAGGGGGAGGACTAGCTGCCCAATCTTTTTCAATCTCTATGTTATAGGTGGGGAAATGGAGGCTCAGGCAGGTGGAAGACTGCCCAGGGAACCCTATTAGTCAGAGGCAAGGCTGAGAAAAGCGCTCTCCCCCCGGGACCACCAGCATGGAATGACAGCCAGCTGCCTTTTCTCTGCCCTCAAAGAGAAACTGAGACTCACGCAGACCTAAAAGACTAAGAAGACTGGGGATGTTAAAATTTAAAACTCTTTATGC
>PVLC010035837.1:0-16095 GCA_004027655.1 Graphiurus murinus | reverse complement strand
TGGCACGTGCTTGGCACACTTGAGTCATGGGATGACCCTGCCTCCAGGATCAAGTCTGAGTTCCAGGCAGGAAGAAGTGGAGAAGCCAAAGACAAAATGTCTCTGTCAATATATCTGCCTTTCCTCTCCCTCCCTACACGGCTACAGATTTTAAAGAGCCTTCCCAATGTCCCAACCAAAACCTTCACCTTTTTCTCAGTGGACAAAATGAGATCAGATGAAAATTTCTGTCCAGAAGTGCAGCAGTGTTTGTTTCATCTTTCCCCCCAAACTAGAGTTCTGTAGACAGGAAGAAGAGAACAGAAAATTGAGAAGAAACTAGGCGGTCTCCACTGCTGACAAACAGTGATGATAATAATGGTCATGAGGGTCTAATCAATCCTAATCCTCCAAATAGTTAACATGTATATATTGATTTATTCATTGGTGCTGGGGATTGAAACCAGGCATGTGCTACCACTGAGTTACATACATCCCAAGCCTTTTTTATTTGGGACAACTTGGCAAGACCTGGCCTCCAACTTTCAATCTTCCTGTCTCAGCCTTCCGACTCACTAGACCACCATGCTCTGAAGTTACCATTTATCAAGCATGTGCTCTGTGCCAGGTTGTGAGCTGTGTACATTTTGTCTTGTTTAATCTTCACCAAAATCTTAAGAGTTAAGCACTCATGTTAGCATTCACCTAAAATAAGGAAATTGAGACTCAAGAGGGTGGGACACCACGTTGGAGGTTGTGCAGTAGTGCCATGGGAATTTGAGTCCAGGGCTCTCTGACTCCGAGGGTTGCCTAGGACTGTCCTGGTTTTAGCACTAAATGTCTTATGTCCCAGAATGTGTGCCAGTCAAGTCAGTCCTGGAACCGTGTGTCATCCATTGAGGTTCAAACAGTATTAGGGCAAGAGTTATTAAACTTTGTTCAGTGCTTAATTTAACAAATATGATTTATCATTTTCCAGCACTGTTAAAGACTTGCTGTACATCAGGAATGCAGGTCTTTAGATTATATATACTTTTATTCTAAAATGTTTTTTTACCTTATAGTTTTTACGACTTTTTGATATACAGATATTTCAAAATTTTATGTATCAAACCTACCAGTTTTATGGCTTTTTCCTTTGCTTTTATCTTGAGATATTCTTCCCCATACTATCCACCAAGAGTTTTCTATATTTTCTTCTGGCTCTTTTGTAGTTTACTTTGTATTTCAAAGTTCAGCAGGGATATGCAGGGAAGGGCAGGACTTTTGTGCACATGTTCCATTTCCCGGGCTTGGGTGAGTGTTTCAGAACTCTGTGTTTATTCGTTGGAAGTGTTTATCTCAGGAACTTATTTAAAACCCATAAGTGAAGTTCATGAGAACTCTTTCCCGTGCATTCCCAATGTGCAGCGCACATGTATCGGATCTGCAATCGGCAATCATGTCCAAATGTGTCAGCTCATTTCATATTCTTTTAAACTATCCTTTGATTAAGGGAGCGCCGTATCAACTTCTGCAAGCCTGCAGTCAAATCTACCTTCAAATTATTAGCACCTGGTGAGAAATGTCCTTCCCATTCTAAACACCAGTTCATCATGTCTTATTTGTAATTCATTTGATGATTTTGATATATCATTATAAATACTAGATGTGACTAAGTCTTTACACTGAAGCTTTGTTCTTGCAAAAATGGCAGAAAATGCGAATTGCATATCAGGTCCTGGATGCAGATGTTGTGGATCTAGACCAAGCAGATGTGGTGCTAGACCAAGATGACAAATCACCAGCCCCAAATTTCTTTATGTTGGGAAATACAATGCATTTAATGTTCATATTGCACTTTTGAGTCTAACTTATTTTTCTCATCCAGGGAATGGGAAAATGTGAATTTACTGTTACTAATAAATGATTATTAGAAAATAAAATCAATGTTCTAGTCCAGGTATTGACAAACTTTTTTGTAAGTGACCAGATGGTAAATATTTTAGGCTTTGCTGGCCATAAGATTTCTGTTGCAGCCGCTCAGCTCTGCCTTTGTAGCAGCACCAGACAACACATAAACAAATGGACATTGCTTTGCCCCAAACAAACCATATTTATGAAAGCAGGTGGTCTACATGATTTGGCCTGGGGTCTGCAGTTTGCCAACAACTGTGTGGTCAAAAAGTTCTTTCTTTCTCAACTGAGTATTTCTTATTTGAAAGGTGGGAGTCAGTTGATACCCTAGAAAATATTTCAAGAGTACTCCTATTATTGGTACTTTAACTCATGAATGACTTAAATTGGAAAGCTCTTTGAATTTTTTTATACTTTCACTGGTATATTGTAATTACACATCATAGTGAGATTCAGAGTGATTCAGTCATACATGAACACAGCACTTGGTTTGTTTCCCTCTGCACTGAAAATTTTTTGATAAGGAGTATTGTGAGATTGTTCATTAGAAATAGGTTGTGTCAGCAGGGAGTGGTGGCACACATCTGTAATCCGAGTATTTGGGAGGCTGAGACAGGAGGATCACAGGTTCAACCAGCTTCAGTCACTTAGTGAGACCCTGTTTCAAAATAAAAAATAAAATAGGACTGGGGGTATAGCTCAGAGGTAGAATGTCTCTGGGTTCAATCTCTAGTACCACAGAAAGAAAAAAAAAAAAAAGAAAAAGAAAGAAAGAAGTTGTACCATTGCAAATGATAGCTTTTAGCTTCTTAAAGCTTCTTTGATACTATGGCCCATAATTTTCTTCCCAAACAAGTCTTTCTATTATCTGCCAGAGAGCTGGATATAGCTCAATTCCAGTGGGGTTCAGGCTTAAAGGCAGGAAAGCATATGGATGCCACACGTTTGTTAGAGTTTATCTTCATGCAATCGCAAAAACTGAACACTCCACAGAGCTCCCAATTATAAATTGGATGGTCTTCTGTGTTGCAGAATTTCTACGTCATAAAGGCTGCAAATGCAAAATTCATCCTTAATAGCATTGCTTCATACTTTAGTAAATCAGAATGACTGATGTTAATTTTGGCTTCTTTTTTGATGGATTCTCTCAACATACCAGACTGTAACATGTGCATTAATCTCTGATTGGACGTCTTAATCACATTTCAAAACTAAATGTAATTGGGGAGGTAGATTTTATACAGATATATGTCAAAATATCTATATTTAAATGGGTAAGTAGCATATATATGCATGCAGAAACTTATACGTATATACTGTCTTTTATAATCAGTCTCTTACAGACACCAAACATTCATATATATTAACTCCTGCAAAACTTCAATGCTATCAGTGCTGAAAAGAGGTTGGATTTCTTCCTTGGAAAGATTTTGCAGTCTGTGTTAGGGCTTTTGTTGCTGTTGCTACTATATTTTGCTTGTTTTTACAGTTTTGGCAGGCACTTTGCTATTCTTTGGCAATTGGCTTATTTTTGGAAGCACACCCAAAGCAATTGGAAATAATAAGAAATAAGGATGATATCTTTGTTAAAAAATAAGGTGGACTGTTAACATAATGGGCTGACTTTTTGCTTTTTCTGGGGGGGGGTGGGGGGAGGGAGGTGATACTGGGGATTGAACCCAGAGGCATTCTACCTCTGAGCTACATACACCCCTAGTCCTTTTTATTTTTCTTTTGGAAACAGTTTTTCACTAGGTTACTGAGAATCTCTCTATGTTGCTGAGGCTGTCCTCAAACTTTTGATCCTCCTGTCTCAGCCTTCTAAGTACTGGGATTACAGGTGAGTACCATCACACTCAACCCTTTTGCTGTTTTATAATGTAACTTCAAGCAATTTTTAAGGTTTTAGCCACTGGGAGGATCATTGAAGTATGTATTGCCTCCTAAGATTTTTTTTTTGTAGTTTGGGGGATTGAATTGAACCCAGAACCTGCACATGGGTAGGCAAGTGCTTTATCACTGAGCTACACTACAGCCCTTTTAACATTTATTTTGAGAATGGATCTTGCTACATTGCCCAGACTGGTCTTAAACTTGTGATCCTTCTGCCTCAGCCTCCTGAGTAGCTAAGATTAGTTTTCAAAAGACAGCTTTCACTTGGATATGGAAACTAGTAGCTGTTTTAAAAGCCTCATTACTGTATATACATACCTTGTAAAAGTATGCCTTTTATATAATTTGAACAACAACAACAACAAAGACTATTCCCAAATGCTTATGGTTCCTTTTTACTGATAAACACATAGATTGAATTCAGAACCTGAAAATTAGCAAAACTAAACAAGATAAATAAAACAGACAGTGTTGCTACTCACAGGACTTAAGAATTTCTGGCAGGAAGTCTGTGGATCCCTTCCTCCTAATTTCTCATCAGTCTGACACTGTAAGATCTAATGATGGGAGCTTCCCTCCTGAGGACCTATGGCTTCTACTGTCCTTTGTGGGTGGCATTCTGGGTTATTCTGAAGAGTCACTCTTTATTCCTCTCATAATGGAGCCAAGTGCTGGAACAGAGTGAGTGGGAGGCCCCAGCTGCTAATGGAGGCATAGTCAGGAAGGAGAGAAGCAGCATTCAAAGGAACAACATATGGGATTATTTTTATTTATAATAGATTTAACTTGAGGGAGATAAAGTCTTATATTACCAAAGAAATAGAAGCAACCACAAATATGTTTGACTTGAGTCTATGGGGTATAACTTTCCTTGGTATGTTTCTTTCTCTCTTAAAAATCAGATGTGTCCCTCCCATACAAAAATTTACTGTGAATTTTCTAATTGCAAAGGAAGCATGTACTTAATAAAGAACATTCTGAAAACAAAGAGGTAAAATAATAAGAATTACCTGCCATTGGTGACTTAGAGATATTAGTGATAAAATCTGAATTTATTTCTTCACCCAATTATTTCCTTCCCTTTTTCTTCTCTTTTTTCCTTTATTAATTTCTATTTCTTGCTTTTACAAAAAGAATACATATCAGTTGTGATATTTCCTAAGTTACCTTTTTACTTACTTATTTTTTGCAAAACTGGGGATTGAACCCAGGGAAATTCTACTTCCAGCCCTTTTTATATTCCTTTTTTTTTGAAACACGGTCTCACTAAATTGCAGAAGATCTCACTAAGTAGCTGAGGCTGGCTGCAAACCTGTGATCCTGCTGTCTCAGCACTGGAATTATAAGTGTACACCACCATGGCTGGCTAAATTCCTTTTTATATTGCAAGGCACCTAAGTATCTCTGACTATATCTTTTTTGTCAGTGTATATTTTTCTCAACATAACTTAAAAATAAATTTACCTAGCTCCATTTTTCCAGTTACAAAATCTATCTATCTATCTATCTATCACAACATAATTCAGAAGATATGCAAACACAAAGTTAATAATCCTCTTTGGTATTATTGCCAAAAGTTGCTGAAGTTTTTTTCTGTAGGGCACTTGAGAGAAGGTATTTATGCAATGTAAATTTGGGGAATTTTGAATTAAGTGCATTGAAACAGGCTTTCTTTGAATGCAGGACTTCTCAGAGACTTTAATATTTTCATGTGTAGTATGGTGTTCACAAAAGAAGATAAAATCACTTTAAAGTTTCCTAAACTCACGGCTCAAAGAAGCTTTATTCCAATAAATTAGTTTTCTCAGAACATACTTTGGTAAACAATGTTCTTTCTCCAAACTTCCAGGTTTCCCTACAAAAAATATAACCATAGTTTTTAATTTTGTTTTTGTTTTTTTGGGGGAGACTGGAGTTTGAACCAAGGGGCATTCTACCTCCAAGAAACACCCCCAGCCCTATTTTATTTTTATTTGGAAACAGGGTCTCTCTAGGTTGATGAGAGTCTCACTAGTTGCTGAGACTGTCCTTGAACCTGCAATCCTCCTGTCTCAGCCTTCCAAGTAATGGGATTACAAGCATGTGCCACCATGTCCAGCTTCCATATAGTCTTTGTCTATTTACTTATTTCTGTGTGATTTTTTTTTTTTTTTTTTTTTTTTTTTTGTGGAACTGGGGATTGAACTCAGGGGCATTCTACCTTCGAGCTATACCCCCAGCCCTATTTTTTATTCTTTATTTTGAAACCGAGTCTCACTAAGTTGCGGAGTGCCTCAGTAGGTAGCTGAGGCTGGCCGCGAACCCGGATCCTCCAGTCTCAGCCTCCCAAATGCTGGGATTACAAGCGTGCGCCACCACGCCCGGCTTGTCTGTGTGATTATTTTTATAATCAAATAACGAACTTTTTTTATGGATACTTCATTCAATAAAAGAGGATATGAGTCATCATTTTTAATGGCTATAAAGTTTACACCGTTTAATGAAATTTAACTTTTTAAAACAGCCCCTTATTGGTGGACATTTAAGTCATTTCTATTCATTTGAATTAGTAAATTTTTCTGAAACTATACCTATGTACACTTCTTCTTTTTTTTTTTTTTTTGTGGTACTAGGGATTGAACTCAGGGGCATTCTACCTCCTAGTTACACCCCCAGCCCTATTTTTTATTCTTTATTTTGAAACCAAGTCTCACTAAGTTGTGGAGTGCCTCACTAGGTAGCTGAGGCTGGCTGAGAACCCGGATCCTCAGGTCTCAGCCTCCCGAATGCTGGGATTACAAGCTTACAAGCGTGCACCACCATGCCCGGCTCCATGTACACTTCTGTCCAGATATCCCCTTAGGATGAACTCCTAAAAAAAGAGGACAAGTTTTTTAAAAATTTATATGCCCAGGTTAGTTTCTTTGCCCAGGAATACAATAGTTCTCCATAAAATAGAGTTTGGGAGAGGATTCAGTTTCAGTGTGTCTACTGAGGAAGGATGAATGAATAGGATCAGAGGGAGCAATAGAGATGTGGTTTGCCAGGTGCTTGAAATTATTTGCAAGACTTTATAATATACTTTTAAAAGAGCAGTTATCAAGATGGGGTTTTAGTATGGAAGCTCACTTGCAGTAAGTTTTCCTTGTTAAAAAATAAAGTAAAAAAAAATTCCAAAAATATTATCCTTTTCCTCTCCAATGTAGAGAATCAAAAAGCTTAAAAGAAATAATACCTTCTGGGTTTTAAGTGAAAGGAAACACATTTTAAACTGAACCTGGTGGCACACATTTGTAATCCCAGTACTTGGGAGGCTATGACAGGAGAATCTCAGGTTCTCAGTGCCTCAGCAACTTAATGAGACTCTGTTTTGAAACAAAAAAATAAAATAGGGCAGGGGATGTACTGGGTTCAATCTCCAGGCCTCCCCCCCCCTCCCCCCGCCACATCCAACATACACACACACACACACACACACACACACACACACACCAAACCAAACAGGCAGAAAAACAATTTTAAGTCCAAGCAGAGATGTAAAAATAAATTCCCTACTGTTTACCTAAGAGATTTATCTTTTCTCATTAATTAAACCTGAAACAAAGCTGGGTGTGGTGGCACAGGCCTGTAATCTTAGTACTTGAGAGGATGAAATAGGATCATAGATTCAAGGACAACTTCAGGAACTTTGTGAGACTCTCAGCAAGCTAGGGAGACCTATTTCAAAACATAAAAATAAAAAGGGGTAGAGGTGTAGCTCAGAGGTAGAATGCCTCTTTTCAATCCTTAATAACACACACACACACACACACGCACATGCACACGCATAGGTACATGCACATACACACACATGCATGTGTGTGCATGCATGCACACGGCCTAAAACATTTTATCTAATATTTTATTATGACTACATTCCACCAAAGGTCTCATCAGTTATTTCCTTGAAGTGTACATAGGCTGTGGTCTTATTCTGCTTAGATAAAAAGCAAATCTTGTTGGCCAGATTTGCTCTGAGTACTGGAGTCTGCATTGAAGCTTTTGAACAATTGTATGCAGGACTGAGCAAAGTCTATTGTTTGCTTATGTGGTGGCCTGAGATGGGGAATGTTAATGTTATCCCCAAGCACACTTTTTACTTTATATCAAAATTGTATAAACAAGGTCACCGGGCTAAATGGGATGTCATTGACCTATGAAGATCAGAAAGTAAACAAAAGATCTTAAAATAAGCATGTAACCTGAACACCTCGAGAGCTGTTGCACATTGAAAGGCAATTGTTTACATCAAGAAAGGGAAAATTACTTAGTGCTAATTCCGTCTGTGGCAGGCTCCTTCCTTCCCAATCCATCAGCAGAATGGCGGTGGACATGGAGCTCACTCTGACTGTTTGAAGGGCTTTGGAAAAAACCAACATGAACTGTCCTCTGCAATCCTTGGTGGGGCTATTTAACTTCAGGCTAAGTTCTTTTCTCCAGGGCAAATGTTGTTGGGGTCCAGTGGTAGCCAGGGAGCCCAAGGATTTAAGGGGTAAAATGGGTTGGCAGAAAGAGATAGGTAGATTCACTGACGTACATGTCCAAGGACTTCTTCAAAGACCAAGATTTCATCTTCAAAAGGAATTTTAGACCCAGCATGGTGGTGGTGCACACCTGTAATCCCAGACTTGGGAAGTTGAGTCAGGAGGATTGCAGGTTCCAGATCAGCCTTGGCAATTTAGCAAGACAGTCAGCAATCTACCAAGGCCCTGTTTCAAAACAAAAACTAAAATAGGGCTGGGGGGTGTAGCTCAGGGGTAGGACACCCCTGGGTTCAATCCCCAGTACCATCAAAATAAAACAAGTAACAACAACAACAAGGGAATTCCAGCCAGATGGGGAACAAATGGGAACATATTCTTTTGAGGTGGGTAACTCCCATTCCTGGAGTCCAAGAAAATGTCACATGAAAAAGGGGACAATGAAATAGGAAAATGGGAAAAAATATTTTATTAAGTTTTTAAACACATATAATTATGGATCTGAAGCTGAGGCAAATTAAAAATTCACTGAAGTAAGTGGTTTTGCCATAAGAAACAAAAGAGTCTGTCGGCCCTTCAGGTTGGCAAGTGTGTGACTCAAGATGAAGTGCAGCCTAGTGATTATATACATGGCTCTGGAGACACACTGCCTAGAATTGGGGCCTGACTCTCCCAGTTGCACTGTGTGACCCAGGGGAATTAGTTTGACTTTTATGTGTCTGACTTTCCCCATCCTTAAAATGGGAGTAATAAAAGTGCCAACCTCCTAGGTTCATTGAGCAGACTAAGTGAGTTACTGTATACAAAGTTCTCAGAGCAGTGCTTGACTTTCTGTGAGCCCTGCGTAGATGTCAGCAGTTTCTCTTCATTTTGGAAGACTTTCTAGCAGAATACCCAGCTTAGTATAACTCTTCTGCGCTTGCAATTCCTTTTGATAGCTTAATTCATTTGTTTCTTTATGACTTTTTTGATTCTTTAGCTAAGACAGCAGGAGAGATGACATGTGTTATACTCTGTCACAACAGAGAATGTGACTAGTCCAGAATGTCACGGGTCCAGGGAAAAGGACCAAGGGGGATGATTTTGGTATGAGCAAGGTGTGTCTCCCAGAGGTGTTCTCAGTGACAATGGAAGTTGTAGGTCCATTGAGCGAAATGGGTCGCTAGACAGTAGCAGGCAGTCCCACACCGTGAACCAGTGTCTCCAGACCCCAGCATTTCCGTTTCAGCTCCTGGGGCTCCATGGGAGGACAAGCTAGGAGTTTACTTGGACCTCCACTCCATCTTTCTTCGTTTGCCCTGCAGCCTGTGCATTTGCTTCTTTTCTACTGGGCTCTCATGGTACAGAGGTCTCTAAGAAGCTGGTGCTAAGGCTGAGAGAACTTTGAATGACTTCTTGATGTTGAAGAGTCACCTCTCCAAATATAAGTAATCCTGCCTGAAGGCCCTTCCGAAGCTGCTATAAATGAATAAATATGACAGCAGGGATTAATTGACCATTCATATTGACTGGATGGAATATTATTTCAGGGAAGAAGGAGATGTGTGTGGGCAGTAGGAAAGCTCCTAGGACAAACTTAAGGCATCTTTTCCACTTTACACCAAACTTAACTCACCAGTGACAAGCTTGCTAATTTTAAGAGGATTCTTAAGCCTATAGTGTTTCAGCACAAAACACCAGAGAAGTAATATGCCTATATCATTCCAAGAGATAAAATAAGGGCCATGATGTATTTTATGGCTTCTTATCTGAACAAAGAAAAGGACAAAAAAAGTGTTGTATTTGAAGGCAGTCACAAAAGAGGAGGAACTCATGAAAGTCAGCTAAGTGGATTATGAGGAATAATAATAATAACAATAATAAACCTATTTCACATTTCCACAAATAATATTTTTCATGAAAATATACTTTCTGAAACAAAAAGTAATGTAAACAGAGGGACAGTACTCAATAGATGACAGATTCTCAGATCTGCTTCTGTATTCAATTTTTTAATGGTATTTCATGTTATGTAACTCCTGGAAAACTCTATTGTACTATAATGTACTCTATTGCCCATTATGTGCCAAGTCATATACCAAAGACACAAATGATTGCCAGATCTCTTGGTGTAGAGATAAGATTCTGCATGGCAATGAGAGGATGTTGTAACATTTGCACCTCACATAGGATTATTATTAAGGCAGTGTATCACAGTTTGATTGGCAGTGTTCCTTAGAGGTCCATGAAATAGACATTGATGACATTTTAGATTTAGTAAAAAAAAAGTATAATAGTGTTCTTGATTAGTATGTTAGTTTCTTATACCTGCAATAACAAGGTATCACAAAATTCAAAGGCCAAAATTCAAAGTTTATCTTAATAAATATTATTGTGGAAATAGTCTTGAATTCACAGACTTCCTGCAGATATCTCTGGGCCAGGAGTCTCCAGACCACACTTGGAGAACTGCTACTCCGGGACAAAGTATTATGCTTGGTCAAGACAGAGTGACTTGCTGTTGCTGTTGCTGCTCTTATTTCATCACGGTACTTTGTTGATTGTAAGAGACTCATCTTTTTGCACTTGAATTTGGAATACATCTTATCATGACAGTGTCTTACAACAGCTGTTTGTCCAGTGACAGTTGTGACATACTTGTTATTGCCTGCTCAGACATGAACTTGGATATAGCAGTTCATTTTGTCACCATTTTGGTTGAATTGCGTGCATTGTTGCTATTATGTGTTAGGTTGAATTACCATTTAAAGACTGTTAACCTCTCAGAACTTACTGTATAATTTAGTGTTCAAATGAAATGTTATCGTATACAGAGAAAGACAAGAAGGCAGAAAAGTGGTGCAGAAATTTGATATTAGTGGAGGAATTTTAGAAGAACGAATAAGATCCTATATTTTCTTGCACAGAGGCAATCACGTAAGAAGAGAATGAACCCAGCTGGGCATGGTGGCTCATTCTTGTAATCCCAGTACTTGGGAGGCTGAGATGGGAGGATCCATGTTTGCGGCCAGCCTCAGCTATTTAGTGAGGCTCTTTGCAACTCAGTGAGACCCTGTTTCAAAATAAAGAATGAAAAATAGGTCTGGGGGTGTAGCTCGAAGGTAGAACACCCCTGGGTTGAATACCAAGTACCGAAAAAAAAAAAAAAAAAAAAAAAAAAAAAAAAAAAAGAAGAGAATGAACTCACACTTAGACATGTCTGTATTGTGTGCTGTTACTGAGAAATTTGCAAGACAATTGCCCATTATGTGCCAAGTCATATACCAAAGACACAAATGATTGCCAGATCTCTTGGTGTAGAGATAAGATTCTGCATGGCAATGAGAGGATGTTGTAATATTTGCACCTCACATAGGATTATTATTAAGGCAGTGTATCACAGTTTGATTGGCAGTGTTCCTTAGAGGTCCATGAAATAGACATTGATGACATTTTAGATTTAGTAAAAAAAAAGTATAATAGTGTTCTTGATTAGTATGTTAGTTTCTTATACCTGCAATAACAAGGTATCACAAACTATGTGGCTTAACACAATACAGAACAACAACAACAAAAAAATGTATTTGCTCACAGTTTTGGAGGCTAGATGCCCAGAATTGAAATGTTGGCAGGGTCAAGCACTCCCAGACTCTAGTAGAATCCCTTTGTACCTCTTTCTAGTTTCTGATGGTGGCCCTCAATCCTTGCCATTCCTTGGCTTGAAGCTGCATCACTACAATTTCTGCTTCTATCATCTTGTGATGTTCTCCCGGTGGGTCTCTTTGCTCACATGGCATTTCCCTCTTATAAGGACCCAACTCATATCGAATTAAGAGCCAATCCTCCTCCAATATGGCTTCATCTTGATAATTACATCTACAATAGCCATGTCTTCATATAAAGTCACATTCTGAGCTTTTGGAGGTTAAGACTTGAGTATCTTTTTTTTTCTTCTTCTTTTGGGGGGTAGAGTTTAAGCCATAACAACTTTAAATAACATGCAAAATCTATAGCAGAGAAAATTCTGCGTGTTTCCAAATTCTCTTTCATATTCTTCCCTCCTGGGCTCAATAAAAATTTTATTTTCCGGTTCTCTTGCAGTAAAGCAGGATTGTGTGGTTAATTATAGGCAATGAAATCTGAGGATAAATGACATGTGTCACTGCTGGGCCATAGCAGTAAAAAACTGCTGTGTGATCATTCAGTCTTTTGATTTCCCTGAGGTAAAGAGTGTAAGAGTGTGCGATGAGATGGCAGACCCATAGGATCACAAGATCAGAGCGGCCTGGATCTGTGAGTCACTGTGTGGATGATAAAGCACTGCACTGTGGAGAGCTGTCTGACCTACAGATAGCTTTATATCAGTGAGAAGTAAGTCTGTATGTGTTCAACAACTGAGATCTTTGAGTCATTTGTCATAGCAGCATAATCGAGTCTATCCTGAAAAATACAGAGGATGAACCAAGAGGTGGAGGATGAGATAAAGTTATAATTTCCAATTCTTTCTAAGCGTAAAACAGTAATTTCAACATTCAAAAATCAATTAATGTTATATACCCTACTAACAGAATAAAGGACAAAAGTCTCATGATCATCTCAGTAGATAGAGAAAAAATGTTTCCCCAAACCTAAGACCTTATTAAGATAGGAACACTCAACAGACTAGAGGAAGCGAACTTCCTCAAACAAACAAAGGCCATCTATAAAAAAAAAAAAATCCGTGGCTAACATCATGTCTAATGGTGAAAGACTGATTTTCCTTCAAGATCAGAAACAATATGAGAATGTCTACTCTCACCACTTCTGTTCAATATTGTACTAGATTTTATAGCCTGAGCAACTATGCAAGAAAATAAATTAAAGTCATGCAGATTGAAAAGGAGGAAGTAAAGATATTTCTATTTGCAAATGGCATGCTCATATGTATGGAAAATCCTAAGGAATTAAAAAAAAAGTTATTAGATACAGTAAATGGTTGTGGGTATAAGATCAATATATGAAAATCCATTGTATTTATACATTAGCAATGAACAAGCCAAAGTAAAATTAAGAATGTAATTCAATTTACAATAGAATCAGAAAGAATAAAATGCTTAGGAATGCATTAAACAGAAGAAGTGAAAGATGTGTATACTAGAAACCATAAAACATTATTGAAAGAAATTAAGAAAACCTAAATAAATAGAAAGATATTTAGTGTTCATGGATTCAAAGACTTAAATTGTTAAGATGGTAATATTACCAAATTAATCTACATATTTAATGCAATCCCTATCAAAATCTAAAATGCCTTTTTTTCCAGAGACTTTATCAGTTTATAATGCATGTGAAAATTGAAGGGACCCAGAATACCCAAAACAATCCTGAAAAAGAATAAAGTTGGAGGGCTCATTTGTCAAAATAATTTGTTTTTTGCTAAAATGAACAAGCTCACACATGCTGCTTTTTAGGATAGTAACATCTTTATTTTAGAAATAAAATTAATATACGTTTACTTGTATTAGTCAGGTTAGGCTTGGTCATTCTTCAACAAACTTTCCAACTCTTGAAGGTTTATAGCAATACTTATTTTTTCCTCTTACCATGTCTTCATCGTAGGTTGGGTGAGAGCTCTGCTCTACATCCCCTCATTTCAGCACCCCAGTTCATGGAGCAGCCACCATCTAGAACATCACTGGGGTTTGTGGGAAAGAGAAAGAGCTCAGAAGTGGAATGAAATATTCCAACCTGGAAGTGACACAGGCCACTTTTACTGATTATTCACTGGGCAGACCCAATCGTACCGCCTAGAAGGGGTCCCGGTGTCGTTCTTCTGTGGGCTCTCAAGGCAAAGAAATGCAATTAGGTGGTGAGGAGACTAATGGATTACATTTGTAAAAAACTAAAGTACTGTAAAAGTCTGTCATTCAGTAATATCCCAGCGATAACCACCATTAACAAGTTGGTATATATTTTCTAGACTCATAAAAATACAGATATGCACTCACACATATACACCATTTATATTAAAATTAAATGCCACTGGACATGCCATTTTGTGATCTGTCTCCCTACCCACCTATCATACAGTATGGTTGAATTTTTTCATGCAAAGACATTTAGGGCTACCTTACTCCTATTATCTGTTGCATGCTAGTCCCCTTTTTGGATATACCATAATTTATTTAATTAACTCCCTATGGAAGTTCATTTAATTTCTTCTTCATTTTTTGATATTATTAAACATTTTGCAGTTACTACTCTTGAGTATTTATCTAAGCTCACTGTAAATGTTTGTGACTGACTGAATAAACATGAATGAATGAATTCACTCAACCAATGAATGAATGAGGATAACTAGTCACCAGTGACTTGAGACTCCAAACAAATAGTGAGAGAAATAAAAAATGTGTTATTCAAACCTTCCCCAGGTTGTTCAGCATGTTTCAGAATAGCAATAAAGGCAGAGGAATTCTTAGCTATGTTAATGTAGCAAGTCATTCGTACTAGCATTTGTAGAGTTTCTTGAAACCCCTGGGTCCCTGTTCAAGTGAAGATTTTTCTTGATTGTAAAATTTAACATCTACTCTCAGAGCCTGTGGAAATAAGGTACGTCACAATGTTATTACCCTCTCTGTGAAATCTAAAGCTCCTGAGAAATGAACAAGATGATAATGTAACTCCTCATTTATTTTTTATCTTCATTTCTAATTCTTGAGCTGCCGCCATAGAATGACTAGCAAAGAAGTGAGAAATCTGAAACTCATCTGGGTGTGGTGTATGCTTGTAATCCCAGTACTTGGAAGGCTGAGACAGAAGGATCACAGGTTCGCCGCCAGCCTCAGCTACTAGTGAAGCCCTCTGCAACTTAGTGAGACCCTGTTTCAAAATAAAGAATAAAAAATAGGGCTAGAGAATAAAGAATAAAATATATAGGATATATATTTTGTTTATAATATAATTATAAGAATAAAATAGGATAGAATGCCCCTGGGTTCAATACCCAGTACTATACACACACACACACACACACACACACACACACACACACACACACACACAAAGAAATCTGAATCTTGAGGCAGTTCAGGTCTTAACAGTTTAAACGAATCAGGAACACACTAGCTTGGAAAACTTTGTGACTCCTGATCATGGAGGTCTTCACAGTCCCAGGAGGAGAGTGGCTTTGGCAACTCTGGGTGTTGATGGGTTAAATAGTCTGCAGTTGCTTGGGTGGGGATGGGGGTGGGGTGGGGTTACTGTGGAAGATAAATGAGTTCCTCAATTTATGAACTTGTTCCCCAGGCTGTTCAACTCAGCTAAGATCTCCGGGCAAGTGTTTGACAGGGTTCTCACTGTGAGGCCGTCAGCCCTGCAGGAAAAATAAACCCCACCGAACCTACCAAAATCCTGGGGAGCCCTGGAGAAGTGTTAGTAAATTCTAAATCAAGGGGAAAACAGTGGAGGAGGGGAGTGTTAGACAGACTGGGGCTCACTGTACATCCTTACTCACATGAACGATAAAAGGATTCATGTCAAGAGAGAATTAAAAGCAACCAGAAAAAGTTCTTCAGGCTGATCTATTCCATTTTCGGCACTGGCTATATATGGTATGCTTAGCATATTTAAAAAATACGGTCTACTATGGAGATTTTATCTATATTGTTATTAACTTGTGTATGTATATGTGTGTGTGTGAAATTTGGCTAAGGAAAAAAAGAAGTGATATAATCAGAAATTACAGCAAATTGTTATTTCTGGTTTGAGAATATAAAATAGTTATGTATTAGTTAGCTTGGGCTATACAACCAAGCTGGTTTAAACAATAAAAGTTTATTTCTCAGAACTGAGCATAGTGTCACATGTTTGT
>PVLC010035836.1:0-16101 GCA_004027655.1 Graphiurus murinus | reverse complement strand
ACATTTTCCTTTGTTGAGAATTGGTTTGTAGGCCTTAATCAATGAGGCAGGTTGATTATACAATCTTGCCTTAATATATTTTCCGTGTAGTATTATAATGTCTGTTAATTTAAGCAGCCTGTTTTCAGTTCCATTAATCTTTATTAATAAGTGTTATACTAAATTTCACATTTATCAATTTATGGTAGTTTTCAAGCACGTATTTAAATCAAGCCTACTTTTGTCTGCATTTGGAAGCATGTTTAAAGAGATAACAAGCCGAGTGTGGTGGTGCACACTTGTAATCCCAGTACTTGGGAGGCTGAGACAGGAGGATGTCAGGTTTGCAGCCAGACTCAGCAACAGGGGGCCCTCAGCAATTTGGTGAGACCGTGTTTACAAATAAACAATAAAATAGGGCTGGGGGTGTAGCTCAGAGGTAGAGCACCCTTGGGTTCAATCCCCAGTGCCAAAACAACAATATCATGTCCCATTAAAAGGATATTTATTTTAGGTGACTTTAACTACTGGATCACCTAGTATGTTACTGAAAAATCAATATATTGATTGCTTATTTGCACATTTTGCTAATATCAAATGTAAAAATAATTTGTCTTGTGATTTGTGATTAATAGGGAACCTTCTGTGTTGATTAGAAGAATATTGATGTGATATATTTGGGTTTTATTTTAAAATAATACCAAAATATTTTTGATAACCTTTTATCTTGCTGTAACTTCCCAGTTAAAGCAAACTTTCAAGAATACTAAAAGTAACTCCTGTAAACTCCCCATCATCCCTTGAGTACTTCCTAATGGGGTTTATCTTGTATATACCTACCTTACTTAGCCTGGAGTCAGCCATTCTCCACGTTCCCTTTCACTGGGTAAAGGTGATTATAACTTAGGTCTGCTGGCTGCTACTTTTGTATTATTGCTCTCCCTTCTCTGGATGTAGAGTTGGAAATACTCCTCCCCCCACCCCCCAACATCTGGCAAGGCTACCTATTGTGGGGGAAGGAGAGATCTACTCAACCCCTCCCCTTTTCATTTTTATCTGGGCTCATCATCTGGATTAACTTAATTAATATAAAGATTTGTTATCAAGAGAAAAAAAGCACATGAGCTTTTATTAGTTGTACTTGTACATGGGGATCTTCACAAAAGAGTGAAGTTCAAAGAAATGACCAAAGCATGATATTTATATGCTTTTTAGACACAGAACAATAAATTTTGGAAGGAACGGCAGGGCAAGTGGATGTCTGGGCTAGGGAAGTAGATTCTAGGGATAGTAGTAAGCGGTCCACGGGCGGCTGGGGTAGAAGCTAGTGGAGATGTTTGT
Source organism: Graphiurus murinus (assembly GCA_004027655.1). Lineage (NCBI taxonomy): Eukaryota > Metazoa > Chordata > Mammalia > Rodentia > Gliridae > Graphiurus > Graphiurus murinus. Next base: position 14,781 of record PVLC010035836.1, on the reverse strand, counting down.
TCAGGTTCCTTGCCGCTGTGATTAACACTTGGGTGATGAGGCTGTTTTCTGGCCTGGCTTTGTGAAGGGCATCCCTCCTGAAAGGATCTGTATGGTTTGCTGCTTGTAGAGAAATTCAGGCTAAATGACCCTGCTTGAAGTTATGTTTCCTCAAGTGATTTCAGCCTAAAATAATCACTGTACCAAACTGACATATTTTGAGATGTCTATTCTTAACTCCTCTGCCAATATAAGTCATATAATTTATAGATCTTCTGTGAAGTCTCTTCGAATCTTTTGCTCATTTGTTTGGGCGTGATGGTACAAAGCCTGTAATCTCAGTACTTGGGAGGCTGACACAGGAGGATCTCAGGTTCAAAACCAGCCTCAGCAACTTTGTCAGGCCCTCGGCAAGTGGTAGAAGGACCCTGGGTTCAGGTCCCAGTTCTTCCCCAACACCCATCCATGTATTCATTTAAAATAATTTGATTGCTTGTATTGTTTATCAAGTTGCAAAAGTTCTCTATAAAGTCCTTGTATCTATTGTGGAATTTCTCTTCTGGTTTGTGGTTACCTACTTCTCTTTTCTGAATGAGCAGGTTTTAATTTTCATGGAGTCAGAAAATATCAGTTCTTAAAAAAATGTTTGGTGATTGTTGTAATTAAAAAAAAAAAAAAACACAGCTGGGCGTGGTGGCGCACGCTTGTAATCCCAGCATTTGGGAGGCTGAGACCGGAGGATCCGGGTTCCCGGCCAGCCTCAGCTACCTAGTGAGGCGCTCCACAACTTAGTGAGACCCTGTTTCAAAATAAAGAGTAAAAAAATAGGGCCGGGGGTGTAGCTCAGAGGTAGAACACCCCTGAGTTTAATACACACACACACACAAATAAATAAATAAATAAACACAAAGAACAAAAAAACCTTTGCTACGTCCAGGTAATAGAGGTAGCCCTCTATATTATCATCTTTGTAGATTTAATTTTAGTTTTTATGTTTGGGTCTGTAATCCATCTTGGAATAGTTTTGTAAGGGGTATAATGGTGAAATTATTTTTCTTTCCCACTGAACTGCTTTTGGTACATTTGTCCAAAGTCAAGTGAACGTGTATGTGTTTGTTCATTCTGGGTTCTGTTGCATTCCTTTCATCCACGAGTTTCTCCTAATGCTGACAGCACATCCTCTTGGTTACTGCAGATTTCTAATACATCTTGAATTAATGCACTTTTCCCTCTCCTAAAATTGTTTTGGCTGTTCAAGGTCCTTGATTATCTATAGGAATTTAGGAATTTTAGAATTATATCACTGTAGAAGCTTACAAACATTTATAGGTCAATTTGAGGAAAACTGATACTTTAACAACATCGGATCTTCTGCTACATGGACATGGTATATGCTTTCACTTATTTAAATCTTTATTATCTCTACAATATATTGATGTTTTGGTACTGAAGTCTTATACATTTTTAAATTGAGTATATTTTAAAGAATTTTGATTTTTATAATGTTGCTTTCAAATAGAAGTTTAATAATTCAATTTTCCAATTACTAGTAGGATATATGAAAGTAACTGAATTTTATATATCGACCTGAATGCTGAGACCTTGCTAAGTTTAGTTATTAGTGCTATGAGTTGCTTAGTAGGTTTCCGAACATTTCCTATATAATCAATAACATCATCTGCATATAGAAAATGTTTACTTCTTCCTTTGCATACTTCTGCTTTTTATTGAGAGACATCCTTTCAGTGTTATTGCTCTAAGGGGGAACACATTCTCTGTTTCACCATTAAGCGTGGTTTCTCATGTTTAGTCTCCTCCCAACCTTGTTTTTAATGAATTGAGATTTTTGAGGGTTTGCAATCACAAATAGGTGTTGTATTTCAGTAAAGGCTTTTTTTAAAAAAAAAAAATCTACTTAGATAAACATGTAGTTTTCATTTTTCTTTTAATGTGAATCATTTTTGAAAGTTAAAGTTGTCCTTGAATGGCTGAGAAAAAAATTCTTATTGATAATGATGTCATCCCTCTTCTGTTTTCTGAAATAATTCACATAGGTTTGGTATCATTTTTTCCTTAGATATTGATAGAATCCATCAGTAAAACCACCTAGTTTTCTTTGTAAGACAGTTTTGATGATGAATTTAACTTGTTTAATAAATATGAAGTTGTCAAGATTTTCTATTGTATTTTTTTTAGTTTTGGTAACTTGTCCTTGCAGGGAATTTTTAAGTTCATCTAAGTTGTAAAATTCATTGGCATGAAGTTGTTCATAATATTCTTTATTACTCTTCAAATGCCTTTTGTATCTATAGTTGTTCCCTCTTCTATTTTGAAATTGGTGGTTTGTTTCTCTCATTTTTTAGAGTTTTCTTAGGACTTACTAATTTTATTAATTTTTGGCGATTGGCTTTTGGGTTTATATTTTTTTATTTATTCCTTTTTTTAAAATTTCCACTGTATATTATTTTTCTTATTTTTCTCATTCTACTTCCTTTTCCTGCTGCTTCCCCCCCCCCCATTTGATTTGGGTTTGTTTGTTTGGCTCTCCTTTTTCTTGTTTTCTTAAGGTAGAAATTTAGATCCTTATTTTATTTTTTACTTATTTAATTTATTTTTGTGGTACCTGGGATTGAACCAGGGGCATTCTCCAGTACCAAAAAGGAAAAAAAAAACAAAAAAACAGGAAACAGAGGTCTCACCTCAGTTGGTATTCTAAACGTGAACCACCATTCCCAGCTTAGATCCTTATTTTTAAATCTTTCTTCTCTAAGTTTGTAAAGCACTGCTATCCCACACAGTTTGATATATTTTTGTTAGTCAATTCAAAATATTTTATTATTTTCCTCTTGAGTTCTTTGACCATTATTCAGAAGTATGTTGTTTAATTTGCAAAGTATTGGGTTGCTATCGCTGACTTAACTTCTGTGTAGTCTTTGGAATTCACCGTGACTCATGGCCAGCACATGGTCTGCTGTGGTAAGCATTCCATGGGCTCTTGAAAGGCAGTTTCCTAAATGTCAAGTCAGTAGTGTTGCCTTACTGTTTTTGGTTTAATCTAGTTATCAATATTGAAAGGGGGGTATTAAAACTTCTAACTATGACTTTGGGTTTATCCCTCTCCTCCTATTACTATTATTATATTGTGTGTGTGTGTGTGTGTGTGTGTGTGTCACTGGAGATTGAACCCAGAGCCTTTTGCATGCTAACCAAGCTCTGTACCACTGAGCTACATCTCCAGCCTTTTTTAAAAAAAATTATTTTGAGACACGGTCTTGCTGTTTCCCAGGCTGGCCTGGAACTTGCAATCCTCCTGCCTCAGCCTCCCAACCAGGTGGGATTCCAGGTGTGTGCCGCTGCACCAGGTGCTTTTGGGTTTTTATGGACCCCTCCTTATATAGGCACGATTGATTAAGTCATTGACCACTGGTGATCAACTTGTGTTCAGCTTCTCTCCCTGTGTTGGAAGTTGGAGGGTGCCGCTGACGGTCTCTAACTGTGCCCCGTCCTGAAGCTATCTAGGGCCCCCAGCCCTCTGTCACCTCAGTAGCATACAAAAGACATTCTTATACATCTAGAGATTCCAGGGGTTTTAGGAGCTGTATGCCAAAACACTGGGATGAACACCAAATACATACATTTCACAATTTCATAGCCTGCTTGATTATAGGTGCATTTTTTCACATTTAATGATTTTCATTGTATTCTGAGTACGTGGCTAAGACATTCCAGGCTTTGGATTCTGTTCTGTTCCCCTGAGTGTGTTGACTTTTTCTTCTGCAGGCATTGTTAATGGGGCTTGATGAGTTTTTTTTCACATGTGTGTTCTAGGTTCGTGGCTAAGAAATTCTAGGCTTTGGATTCTATTCTGTTCTCCTGAGCGTGTTGACTTTTCTTCTGCAGGCATTGCTAGTGGGGTTCGGTCCAGACTTTAACTCTTGTCTTCCTGCGGTGGGCAGCAGCGGAAGCCACCGCGCCTGTGTTTCTTTCTTCAAGCACTGCTCTCCGCTGTGCTGTCTGGAGTCCGCTGTGCATCCTGTGCACCTGCAGTTCAGGGTCAGCCAGGGCTGCCCGTCGTGTTCCTTCTGTCTCTGTGGCTTCCATACAAGGACTTCCTTCCTCTGTTGTCTAGCTTCGTTTTTAGCTCAAAACTCCATCCTCTTGACTCCTCAAGCCAGAAGACTAGGACTGTGGTTTTCCGACTGTATTTCAGCTGCCCTGTGCTCAGTGGACTGGGTATTTTCTTAAATGAAAGTTGAATATCAAATGTCCGTCTCCATTAAGTGAGTGATTTCGAAGTTCTCTGAGGTAGATAGTATTGTAACCTTGACATTCCTCTCTAAACTTGTCCGAGAATATTTTGACTTGTCTTTTAAAAACAGCTTTACTCACATATCATGCATTTCACTCAATTCAGTCTGTGTGTGGGTTTTTTTTTTTTTATTATTATTACAGTCACATAGTTTTGTAATGGTCATCACAGTCAATTTTAGAACTTTATCACCATGGAAAGAAACTCTATACTCATGAACACTTGCTCCCCATTTCCTTCTCCCCTCCTCTCCTCAGTCCTTGGAGACCACGAATCTACTTCTTATCTCTGTAGATTTGCCCATTTCCAGACATTTCTATTAAATGGAATCATACAGTATGTGGTCCTTCACGACTGGTTTATTTTAATTAGCACAACATTTTTAAGGTTCATTTATTTCGTGGCATATACCAGCAGTTCATTCCGTTATAATAACAAATAATATTCCATAATACCCATTTATCCATCAATAGAATGTTGGGTTGATTCCACACTTTGGCTGTTGTTAATCCTGCTATGAATATTCAAATACAAGTTCTTCTTGTGTGGACATATGTATTTTTTCTCCTGAGTACATGCCTAGAATAGAATTGGTAGATCATCTAGTGATAATATTTAACCTTTTGAGGAACTGTCAAACTGTTTTCCAAAGTGGTTGCACCTTTTTTGTTCTCCCCTGCAATGCACAAGCTTCCAATTAATCCACACCCTTGTCAAGACATTACTTTGCCTTTTTCATGATAGCCATACCAGTGTGGGTATGAAGTGGTATCGCTTTGTAGTTTAGATTTGCTTTTTCCTGGTTGCTTTATTACATTTGGCATCTTTTCATGTGTTTATTGTGTCTTTTTTTATCTTCTGTAGAGAAATATCTGTTCAGATCCTTTGCCCACTTCTAAAATTGGGCTATTTGTCTTTACTATTGAGTTCTAAAAGTTCATTATTTTGTATAAAAATAAATCTCGTAATAGATTACTCACAGATATGTTCCCCTAGTCTATGGGTTGTCTTTTAACCGTTTTATGCCTTTGAAGCATACAAGTTTTAAATTTTCATTAAATCTCATTTTTGTTGTTGTTGTTCTTGTTGTTTATGCTTTAGGTATTATATCAGAGAGGAGTTTGCCTAGCCCAAAGTCACAACAGTTTGTTCTTATGTTTTCTTCAAAGAGCTGTATAATTTTAGCTTCTACACTTAGGTCTATAATCTGCTTACAGTTAATTTTTGTGGGTGGTGTAAGGAAATGTTTCAACTCCAATCTTTTGCATGTGAATATTGAGTTGTCCAACTATTTATTAAAAACTTTTTTTTTCCTCTAAACTCACGTAGCTTTATTAGTCATTAAAATAAACAGGTTTACTTTTGGACTTTCTCAGTTTTATTCCCTTGAACTATATGTATATCCCATGCCAATACTTTTGTAGTAAATTTCAAAATTGTGAAGTGTAAATTTTCCAACTTTGCTTTTCTTTTTCAAGATTATTTGTGGCTATTCTGGATCTTTTCCATTTCCATAGAAGCTTAAGAATAGCTGGTTAATTTTCTGGGGTGGGGGGAAAAGACCACTTGGGAATTAGAGATTGTACTGAATCTGTAAATCAATTCAAGTATCACCATTTTAACAATATTATTTCCCTATCTACTTCTTCTTTTTCATTTATGAGATCTCTAATTTCTTTTAATAATGTTTTATAAAATTTGATCCTGAATATTTTATTTGTTTTAATGTTGTAGTAGTTGTGTTTTTTTCTCATGACTTTTTTTCTGTAGAGTAGATATTAGCTAGATATTAGTCTATCCCAATCCTAATCTTTTCCCTGCCCCTGCTCTCTTATCTTCTATGCCCTGTACTGTTACTTATGCTCTTTATCCTATTTTACTTCCAATGTTCCTTTGACAACATGGAACATTGAGAAGAATGTGACTGCTTTCATGACATTCAGTCTGCTTATTTTGTGTGAAGTACTGGGGATACAGAATCTATTAAACATCATGTGTGCTCAAAGAGAGACAAACAGAGTCTCTGATTGAACACAGCAGAAACACAGTTGAAGGAGGGCTTGGGAACTGTCTTAGAGAAGGTAACAGTTAAACTTGACTTGAAGTACTGGCGAAGGATTTTATTTTTCATTTATTTATTTATTTATTTATTTATTTTTCAATTTTTATTTTATTTATTTATTTATTTTTTTGGTACCGGGGATTGGACGCAGAGGCATATTTTAAAACAGAGTCTCACTAAGTTACGGAGGCTGGCCTAGAACCTATAACCTGTCTCAGCCTCCCAAATACTGAGATTACAGGCATGTGCCAGTAAGTATTTAACAAACTCAGAAACACTTGGTTTAGTGGAAAGAGGTTAAATGAAAGCATGAGTGAAAGTTCTGGGCAAATTTATAAGAGGTGAACGGGCTTAGGCAGTGAGTGCGGATAACGGAGGTGTTCCCGTCATCATTCCTACAGCCGTAATCTAAAGACCTGACCATGCAGCTTAGAGGGAGGAAGATTTATTTTCTTATGGTTTCAGTTCAGTGCACGTGAGGCCGGGGACCACGCATCTCAGGGCATGGCGCTGGGAGGCAGAGAGAGGGAGGGCACATGGGCTGTGCTCCTCACATCTTGGGAGCCTGAAGCAAAAGAGCAAACAAGGGGAGGAGGAGCCAGATAGAATCCCCAAGGAAGCTCCCCAGGGATGCACCCCTCCCACCACACCCTGCGGCCCACTGGGTACCACCCAGGTGAATTCATTACAGTGGGTTTATCTGCTGCTGGGATTATAGCACTCAGAACTCAACTGTGTCAGCCCTGAATATTGATAAGTGAGCTCTTAGGGGACATTTTATATCTAACTCTAACTGTAGGAAGGATCTCCAGGGCCCGCAAAATGTTTAGCCTACTGTTCCATTCTTGTCAGATCTTCTAGTTTCTAGTGAGACCTTGTTTCAAAACAAAACAATAAAAAAGGTTGGGGGTGTAGCTCAGAGGTAGAATGCTCCTGGGTTCAATCTCTAGTACTACATACACACACACACACACACACACACACACACACACACACGTTGCTATATCACATAGAATACAAAATAAAGTGAAATTTGATACATTTATGGGAATATAAATGTATTTTAATTTTTATGTATATAATTAGTCATAATATCTTCCTTAGACAACTTTGAGAATAGCTCCCAGCAGAGGTAGGCATGGAACTAATGACATTAGGTTCTGTTTGCCATTATTTTGAAACTTTATAGGCTTAAGGGCTTGGATTTCTATTATTCTGACACCTTTCTTACTGTATTAACTAGCATCCTTAGTAAAACTTAATACTCAGTAGATATTGGCTGGTGGCTAAATAATAGCTGAAGAATTCAGAACGGTATGTTTTTAGTTTAGTGCTGAATGTCTTAATGTTCTTATATTTCTACTCAGTGCTTATCTCAACTGCCACTAATGACGTTTTCTTTCTTTTAGCAGATTCCTCCTGTAACTGAGTCACCAGCTTGCTTCACAGAGCACAATGTCTCGAGCCAGACAACCCCCCCTTGTCACAGGCATCTCTCCCAATGAAGGGATACCCTGGACCAAGGTCACAATTCGAGGAGAGAACCTGGGGACTGGCCCCACTGATCTGATAGGTAAGCACAAGGACTCTGGCGCACCGTGCTGAATGGATTGTTATGTTGTGTTCTTGAAGCAGGGTATGTTAGTACGCAATAGTGAAGGCAGTAGGAGAGCATCGCTGTGATCTTGATAGAATGATCTGCATAAAAATGAAAGCATACTTGGTTTTCTGTGAAAATGGTCATTTTATCAAATCTCTTCTATATTGGCTTTCAAATCCTTCAGGAAGTTTTCCACAGCTGAGCTTTGCCTCTGGTTCCGCCACTCCCATCTCCTGCTTAGATGCTGCAGCTAGAGCTTAAATATTATTTTTAAAAGTATAAGCATGTGTCAGGGATAGCCAGGTAGAGAGCCGATTTTAGATTAGTTTTATGGTCAGTTCCAGTGATTTGTCTATGAATTCGACAAGAGAGTATAGAGATGCATCCCGAAAGAGGAGGAAGGACCCCAGTATGTGCTACTAAGTATATATACTGATTTCTTCCTTATTTATTTCAGACTCAGATATTCTTTTGACTCATTCTTAACTGGCAAGGGACCCACTGATGACGTCCTGGAAATTACGAATTGAAACTTACTTTTCTACATTATAGCTGCTGGTTAATATGTTGGTTTTTAGCCATCTGAAAAATTCCTTAAAAAGAGAAAGTGAACTGGAGCTTAGCACTGTATTTAATAACTGAGTTTTGTACTTCTTTTCACTAGTATTATTTATTTTACTACTATTATTATTTACGGTACTGGGTTTGAACTCAGGGACATTCTACTTCTGAGTTATACCCCCAACCCTATTTTATTTTTAATTTGGAAACAGGTTCTCACTAAGTTGCAGAGGACCTCACTAAAGTTGCTGAGGCTGGCTTTGAACTTGCCATCCTCCTGTCTCAGCCTCCCAAGTACTGGGATTACACGCATGGGCCACCATGCCTGGCTTGCTAGTATTCTTTAAATTCAGTTCTTCTCATTTTATAGCGTTTTCTCCAGCTATGTTTTTTATTCTTTAGTAAACACTTAAATTTACTCTTGCAAAGATATTTTATCCAATCCTATGTCTCATTTTTTGACATATCTCAATCCAGATATTTCTTTATCCAAGTAGGAAAAAAAAAAAATCCCCAGAATGCATGGAAATATACTATAGATGGAGGTTATGTCTAAAATTTTAACTGGCAGTCCTTGTAAGTGTCAAGACATGACAGTTGCTATTCTATGTAAATTTTAATCTGGCTTTAGCTTCAGGCAAAGCTATTCTTATTTGACCAAGTGTATATTACTTTCATAAACCTTGCTAGTTCAGCTTTCAACCTGCTTCATGTATTGCCAAGAAACCCTTTTTTAAAAAAAGCAAACTTAACCTGCTAAATAATTTTAAGAGTTTTTAACTCAGATGATGCCTACACTAGCCAAGTGAAACATTATAAAAAGTACTTTACTTGGAATTCTACAAGTTACTTTTTTTTTTTAAACATGCTATTATATTTCATGAAGCAGATTTTTTTTCCCCAGTTTTCAATATGTTAGCAAAAGATGTGCTTCAGAAATGAAGACATGGGCCCTATGATCTTATTTTTGTTTCATGATGTTCAAAATGATCTGTTGGAATGTGTGTTTAAATTATTTGCTAATTACTAATCTTTGGACTAAAAATGCAGATGGGATATTAAATCAGAGGAAACTGCAACAGTGATGAACAAATGAATAAACTATTATTCTAGGTGTAGTTTGTGCTACCTCGTATCTTGGTAGATATCATTTGTGTTTGCTCGTGTGAACATGTTTTTAAGACATTATGTCAGTAGAATATCTGAAATCTTTCATTCCTCAGTTTTAATCATAGAATAGTTCTCTAGTTGGAAATTTATATTAACAATGATATTCTTTTAAGAAAAATGAAGATACTATTTGTATTTTTACATGATGCTCTGATATTTATTGTTGAGTTATTCTCTTTTTTCTGAAAAGTTAATATTTAAAATCAAGATTTTTTTTGTTTTGTTTTGGTGCTGGGGATTGACCCTAGGGGTGTTGTACCTCTGAGCTGCACTCCCAGCCCTATTTTATTCTTCCTTTTGAAACAGGGCCTCACTAAGTAGCCAAGACTGGCTGCAAACCTGCGATTCTCCTCTCTCAGTCTCCCAAGTCCTGAGATTACAGGCGTGCGCCACCACACCTGGCTTATTACTACACTTCAAAAAGCCTGTATCAATAATTAAACTTTTAACACGAGCAATAGTTTCCCTTCTAAGATTCCTAAAAATAATTTGAGATTCTCTTAATTTAAGAAATCTGGAAGGACTGGACAGTATTATGGTTTATTATTTTCTAATTCTGATGATATTGGAAGAAACTTAAGTATAGTCTAAAAGAAGCCTTAAGTATTAGAGAAAAACAGATTGAAAAAAAATCAATGGAGATAGCAATATGCTTGCAAATGACATTGGATATATAAAATGATAAAAATGACAGTTGAGCAAGGGAGTGCTATTTCCAGATTCTTTTTCACCTCATAGACACATTTCAGATTTTACCACCATTCTTTCGAGCTTTGTTATATGCATGCTTTTACTTTCAGGCTTGACAATTTGTGGCCACAATTGCCTCCTGACGGCAGAATGGATGTCTGCGAGTAAAATAGTGTGTCGAGTGGGACAAGCCAAGAATGACAAAGGAGACATTATCGTCACAACCAAGACGGGCGGCAAAGGAACCTCCACAGTCTCTTTCAAGCTACTCAAGCCTGAAAAAATCGGTAAAAACCTGAATGTCGCCATTCTAAAGAAGAAAATAAAAATCAGTTTGTGCTTTAAAAATTTTTTTTTTTTGTGTGGTACTGGGGATTGAACTCAGGGGCATTCTACCTCTGAGCTACACCCCCAGCTCTATTTTTTATTCTTTATTTTGAAACCGAGTCTCACTAAGTTGCGGAGGGCCTCACTAGGTAGCTGAGGCTGGTCGCGAACCCGTATCCTCCGGTCTCAGCCTCCCGAATGCTGGGATTACAAGCGTGCGCCACCACGCCCGGCTTTGTGCTTTAAAATTTAAAGCTGGTAGATTAGTGTGCAGTTTACCTTTTCTCCTAGGCCATTACCTTAGATTCCGTGTGAACTTGTATGGCATGGGATCTTGGTGAAGTCAGGATTACTTCTGAGAAAGCCCTTTATTGAGCTCACAGTCAATAAATCCAAGTACAACAATCATAAGAGAAATGTGGTTCTAAGTTATTAACAAAATCTGTTCTTTTAACATGCTGATATTCCAGTTTTGGTTCCTTGATTGTGAATATAATAATATTTCTTTCTTTTCTTTTTTTTTTGTCTTTTCGGTAGTACTGGGAATTGAACCCAAAGACATTCTACCTCTGAGCTGTACCCCCAGGCCTATTTTATTTTTATTTTCAAACAGTGTCTTGCTAGGTTGATGAGAGTCTCACTACTTGCTGAAGCTGTCTTTGAACCTGTGATCCTCCTGTCTCAACCTCCCAAGTACTGGGATTACAAGCGTGTGCCACCAGGCTTCGTGTAATACTGCTTTTAAGCTGTTAAAAGAGTTAAGATTATAGGTGAAACAGCTTCTGATTTAGCTAAATGAGCAAAAGTATTTCCTAAATACGATTCCTTTTTCCTTCATCTTTTCTGTCCTTCCAGACCTAGAAGAAATGTTGCCTGGTTTGGAGGGCTTTTAGCCCTCCACATTAGCTATAATCACTCTTCCCACAGCACTTTACATATTCCTTTTTTATGCCCTTACTCTTGCTTTCTTACGCTAGCAGTGGTTAAGAACTTGGTCTGAGGAGGTAGACTCTGAGTTTTAACATGAGCTCTTAATACCACTGGCTGCATAACATCAATGCCTAGTTCCTTTGTGGGTAAAAGTGGAATGATAATATTACAACCTCATACTCTGGGATAAGTTAGAACATAAATAAATGTAAAGTGCTTAGCATAGTTCCTTGTGTGATAAATTAGGAATGTTAAATTACTGTTCTCATAGTTACTTATGCACCCATCCATCTCTTCCACTAAAATAAGAGTGTCAGATTCCTCTTTATGAACCTGTACTGTCATGCACAAATACACCAATATTTGTGTAATGTAGGAATGTCATCGGCATAATTAAGCCCAGGTAGTAGTTTGTGCTCGCTCGCTCTCTCTGTCTCTGTCTCTGTCTCTCTGTCTCTGTCTCTGTCTCTCTGTCTCTCTCTCTCCCTCTCCCTCTTTCCCTCCACTTCTCCCTCTCTCTTTTTCTTTCTTTCTTTTTTGTGGTACTAGGGATTGAACCCAGGGGTATTCTGCCTCCAAGATACATCCCTGGCCCTATTGTTTGTTCTTTATTTTGAAACAGGGTCTCAGTAAGTTGCGGAGGGCCTCACTAAGCAGCTGAGGCTGGCCACAAACCTGTGGTCCTCCTGTCTCAGCCTCCCAAGTACTGGGATTACAAGCGTGTGCCACCACACCTGGATAGTAGTTTTCTTTATATACAAAAGTAAATAATGTTGCAAACAGTTTTTGTTTTCTATCATTTTTTGTGTGTATAACTGGGAATTGAACCCAGGGGCATTCTACCTCTGAGCTGTACCTCCATCCACTTTTTTTTTAATATATTGAAACAGGGTCTTGCTGGGTTGCTGAGGCTGGTCTTGAACATGCAATCCTCCTGTTTCAGTCTCTCAAGCACTGGGATTACAAGCGCACACCACCACGCCCATCTGTTTTCTATCTTAAAGCATAAAACCTTTCTATAGCATTATCCTTCACAAATTGCTATTTTTAATAAATAAAAATTTAAGGAATTTAAAGAAAAATTCAAAGTTGGCTTTGTAGGTATACATACATATGTATACATATAAATATAGTATTCCTATTTTCATTTACTTAGTTACTTAATGTCTTTAAAGACTGAACTGTGAAATTAAAGCAGGAATCTGTTTTAGTGTCCCAGAGCGGGGAGGGGGGGGACATTTTGATGAAAATTCAGCATCATTTTATAACCTATTTTTACAGCAGATAAAGAAAACTTAGGTGAAACTACTGTTTTTATTCTGAAACACCCAGCCCGTTACCCAGCACATAAATAGGCATAATGAAGGTTTCTAGACCTGAAATGTGACCAGATGATGTGGACTTGAGCATGTCTTCAGACAGAGAGCCCCCTTGTGTCTTGGCCGAACTGTGGGTGCAGAATGAGTAGGTTTACAAAGGGTCATGCAGCTGCGAGTTAACTCGGTATTCAGGAAGCCATCTCCAGGAGTCTTTCCCTTGGAGGTGTGTACACCTGGTTTGTGCTTCCTGGCTCTTCTGTTACAGCCCGAGGTCCCTGGTGTGTGAGCACGTATGCATGAGTGTGTGTGTGTGTGTGTGTGTGTGTGTGTGTGTGTGTGTGTGTAACTGGTCAGTCCTGTGCTGAGTTGCATGATGAAGAGGAAGATGCTATTTTCAAAAGTTTTATCTTGTTTACAGTGTCCGCACCCAGTCAGTTCCCCCTGAGTAACATAGTCGTTTCCATTACACAGGCTGTGCCTTCTTTGGAAGTGTTGGACCAATTTAATTTCAAATGTTTTATTGGATTTACCAAATTGATTTCAGCGTAATATTGAAACAAACCCTGCTGTTTTTATCACTGAGGAAATTTTCAGCATTGATAATAGTAAAAAGAATGAAGCATTGCAGGGAGTAATTTATTTTTGCATAACGCTTTGTGATAACATGTCCATGTTTATAGAAGAAAATGAAAGACATTTCTTGGGAGTTTTTTTTTTTTGAGAACTACTTTAAGAACATTAGAATTTCATCTGTGTTGAAATGTCCCTAGGTACCTTGTGGAACTCAGAAGAAAAACCTCGTAATATCAAATATAATATATATATGTATATGTATATATTATATATATAGAATGTTTTTTAGCAGTCATCATAAGTAGGAAGCTTTTCATTGAACTAATACTTAACTTGAATATTTTGTGTCTCTGTATTTCTCAGCCATTTTTTTTTCCTATACTGAGGATAGAACCCAGGGGCATTCCACCTCTGAGCTATACCCCCAGACTTATTTTTATTCTTTATTTTGAAACAGCGTTTCACTAAGTTGCAGAGGGCCTCGCTAAGTAGCTGAGGCTGGCCATTAACCTGAGATCCTCCTGTCTCAGCCTCCCAAGTACTGGGATTACAAGCGTGTACCACCATGCCCAGTTCCAGCCATTTTTTTTTTTTTTTTTTTTTTGCGGTACTGGGGATTGAACTCAAGGGGCATTCTACCTCCGAGCTATACCCCCAGCCCTATTTTTTTATTCTTTATTTTGAAACCGAGTCTCACTAAGTTGCGGAGTGCCTCACTAGGTAGCTGAGGCCGGCCGCGAACCCGGATCCTCCAGTCTCAGCCTCCCGAATGCTGGGATTACAAGCGTGAGCCACCACGCCCGTCCAGCCATTTTTTAAAGGCTTACGTGATTTCAGAATATTCTCTTCAATAAGTAAATATCGTATGCCATATCATTGCATTTTACATATGAACTTTCTAAATTTTAATACAATTTAATCAATAATATTAACCATGTATAAATAATTACAGTACTTACTATTCATAAAATACCTTGTGTCTCATAAGCCTAATTTGCCTTCTTTATTCAATAATGTACAATAAAACTATAAGCCAAGAGTTGTTACTTCTGCCTTCTTATAGATTGTTAGTATTTTTAATTAAGCCATTAGCCATCTAAAAATTTCAAGCTGTAATGCCTTCACATCTCTTAAAAATGTTAGGGAATTTGTATTAGGTCTTTAAAAAGAAAAGCAATATCACAAGACTTTGAAAGTGCCTGCGGAGAGTCTTTATTTTATTAAGCCTGTGTTCCTCATTTTTATAGGCATTTTGGATCAG
>PVLC010035835.1:0-16106 GCA_004027655.1 Graphiurus murinus | reverse complement strand
TATATTTACCCACTTTACCCATTTAATAGTTACTTTAGATTATCTGTGAAAACCAAGATGTTATACAAGCTTCTGCCAAAGCAAGCAAGAAGCTATAAATTTAAAGGCCAATATTTTTTAGACTTAGAACAGTTTCCCACAGTCCACCTTCCGAGTTTATCTCCTTCTGATGCCACCCCACAAAACACTGGCTAAATGAAGACCACTGCTTCCAGCTCTGCTTTTGGAGAACAGAGCAAAGAAATTGCAATTATATAATTTTGTGTGTGTGTGTGTGTGTGTGTGTGTGTGTAATGTGTGTGTGTGTGTGTGTGTGTTATGGGGGATTGAACCCAAGGGGATTTTACATTCAAGCTACAGCCTCAGCCCTTTAAAAAAAAAATAGGGCCTTGCTAAATTGCTGAGAGTCACTATTCTTGAGGCTGGTTGAAAGTGTGATCCTCCTGTCTCAGCCGGGAGAGTCACTGGGAGTACAAGCTTGCATCACCGAACCTGGCAGAAATTGCAATTAGACAATTGGAATTATATGTTAAACCTCCCAGAGTTAGATATAAAGCAAAGTCAGGCTTCAAGTCGAATTAAAATGGACTTGATCATTTTGTTTTTTAACTTGATTCAGAAAAATATAGTGACAGAGAGAGAGAAGGAGAGATACAGAGGATTGAGCCCAAGGCCTTGCAGATACTAGGCAAGCACCAGTAGATGTTACATATATGAATGTATTACATTTTTTAAATGTGATACATTCAAAAAATTTGAATCTCACTAGGGTATATAACGACATTGCACCAAGAAATTTTTAAATGATTTTAAAAAAAGAAAAGAAAAATGTAGTGAAAGAAGTAACAGGCATTCTATCTCACCTCAAATCCTGTTACTTTTATTTCATCTTAAAATCCAAGTCAAAGCAAATAACAACATATTATGCAGGCGAAACTGTCCTACCCACGACGAGTCTCCTCAGGGCGTCCTTCATGTCCCTGTTCCTCAGGCTGTAGATGAAGGGGTTCAGCATCTGAGAGACCACAGAGTACATTACTGAGGCCACTGCAGTCTTTCTAGGTGAGTCAATCACTGCAGAGCTGATGTACACCCCAAAACCTGTCCCATAGAACAAGGAGACCACAGACAGGTGGGACCCGCAGGTGGAGAAGGCTTTGTACTTTCTTCTTGATGACGGTGTTCTCAGGAGAGAGGACAGGATGCTAATGTAAGAGAAGATGATTCCATAGAGAGGAACTACACCAAACAGGAAGGAAACCAAATACACCATCAGATCATTGACGAGGGTGTCAGAGCAGGCGAGCTTGAGGACCTGAGCGAGCTCACAGAAGAAGTGAGGGATCTCCAGGGGTGTGCAGAAGGACAGCCGCAGTGCCATCAGACTGTGCAGCAGGGAGACCACAGTGCTGATAAGCAGAGAGACCAGCACCAGCAGGACGCAGAGGCGGGGGTTCATGATGACCGTGTACCTCAGCGGGTGGCAGATGGCCACGTAGCGGTCATAGGCCATCACCCCAAGGAGACAGTTTTCCAAACCAGAAAAAATCAGGACAAAGCACAGCTGGGAGAGACAGCCAGCGTAGGAGATGCTCTGGTCCTGCGTCTGGATGTTCACCAGCATCTTGGGGATTGTGACTGTGCTCAAACAGACGTCATTCAAGGACAGGTTGCAAAGGAAGAAGTACATGGGGGTGTGGAGGTGAGAGTCGGAGCTGATGGCCAGGATGATGAGCAGGTTCCCCAGGACAGTGACCAGGTACATGGACAGGAACAGGCTGAAGATGAGCGGCTGCAGGGCTGGGTCGTCTGTCAGTCCCAGGAGAAGGAATTCGGAAACAGCTGTTTGATTTCTAGTTTCCATGTTGTTCAAGAAATTGATGGAAAAATCTGGATGACAAGATAATAAAGTGGCCGTGTATAGTGGTGTATGCCTGTAATCCTGGTACTTGGGAGGCTGAGACAAGAGGATCACAGCTTTGAAGCCAACCTCAGCAACTTAAGAAAACTCTGTTTAAAAGAAAAAACCAAAAGGGCTTGGGTATAGTTCAGAGAAAGAACACATCTAGGTTCAATTTCCAGTACCAAAAAAAAAATGAAACCAAAACAAAAGTGGTAATAAAATGCAGAAAGGGGAGCAACAATATTGGGATCGGGCTAGAAAACCACCTGTGTGGACAACATGGTTTCTGTTCCTCTCCACTCCACACCTGTGGTAGAGTCAATTTCTGTTGTGACACCACCTGATCTATGGCACCTGGTCACAACAGCCCTAGGGATGGGATTTGGATTGACCCGGTACTGACAGCCAGAAGCATAAATGTATACAGAGCCCCTTTTTGTTATATTTAAGCAGCTGCACTTCAGTACCTCAATAGTTAAAAGCCTCATGTATTGATGTGCCAGCCGCGCTGTCCCTGAAGCAGAAATCACAAGCAGTTTCTGCAAAGGCTGCTTTCAGGCTGAGAGATAACACACCCTGCAAAATAACGGAAGCGGCTTTTTGCTTTTTGCAAAATAACCTAGGCTGCTTTTGAGTAGGGAAAGATCACACACACACACACACACACACACACACACACACACACACACACACACAGCCTTCCCAGTAGATCACCTCCCCTTTTTCTCCCCTAAGATCCCAGAAAACAAAATAACCCTATACTTTACTTGTCTGAGAAAAACAGCTATGAACCTAGCCACTCAGAAAAGGAGAACATGAGAAACACAATTCAATATTGGGCGCCTTTCTTGGAAGGGATGCTCTGCTCAGAATACCCGGCATGCCCCTCTTCCACATGTCACTTTCTCTCGTGCTCTTTCTGCCTTTCTCTCTGTAATAACAAACTTTGTGAGTTCCCTGGAAGCCTCCCTGTTTCTTTTTCTAAAGTAGCTGAAGGAGAAGAACCCCCTGAGGCGCCAAATCATAGCACTAACACCTAATACGCTCATGAAATGTCTTCCCCAACCTCCCTACAAGAACTCCCATAAGTTCTTGAACATTGTGTGACCCTCGTCATGCTGGGGAAGTGGTCCGTTTCTGCTCAGAAGGAGACTGTCCCTGCCCTTGAGAGGGTGTGGGACCAGCAGCACGGGGGGTTCATGCACACCAGTGTGACTTACATGAGAGTGTGCCCTGAGGTGACACTCAGAGGACAGGAGGTGATGGCACTTGTCCCTGACTCTCTCCTCACTGCTCCCCAGGATGACATTCGATGAACGCATCTTGCCTCTTGTCCAAAACCTTCACTAACGGACTTTGTGTTACCTGGCTGGTTTCAAGAGGAGTGATGTTCAGTGTCTCACCTGGATATTGAGGATAAGCAGTCTCTTTTGGGAGTGCAGACAGACTTAACTCGTCATGGGGTGGGCTCCGGGTTACGATGGATTACCTCTAGGGAGGCTCAGGTGCCGCTTCCTGGCTGGGCAGGGCTGTGGAGTGAGGTGATCACAGATGACTCTTGTCACCTCTAGGTCCCTGGAGGCTCAATGCCCACAGCTCTTTGTTACCCCGGCTCTTTCATGCCCAGGAGTACGTGCCTGTAAAGACTAATAGATTTGAAAGGAGGCATTCAGGACTGCTTGTTTCCTGACCCCTGAGACCTGGGGGACATGATTCAGTTCTCTCTGCGTTGCATAGAACTTGCATGCAAATCTTCTATAATTAATTCCAGTGTTATTTTTAAATGACAAAGAAATCTCTATAATTACTAAGGTCAGGAAAATGAATTCCGACAGTAGACTTAAAGATACATAAGTGAGTATAAGAAATCTCTATAATTACTGTCAAGGAAACTAATTCTGATAGTAGGTTTAAAAATATTCTCCTGTAAGTGAGTATAAATAATGTAATTATAAACATTAAGATATTTTGAAAATACGTTTAGGAGTATGTTTCCAATGTATCACTGATGTTTATTGAATTTTTAATTTTTTTAATTTTTATATACTTTTTTTAAAAGTGCCTTATAGGTGCATTGTAATTAAATATCATAATGAAGTTCCACCAGGTGTGGTGGTGCACGCTTGTCATCCCAGTACTTGTGAGGCTGAGACAGGAGGCTCACAGGTTCGTAGCCAGCCTCAGAAACTTAGTAAGGCTCTCTGCAACTTAGTAAGACCCTGTTTCAAAGTAAAAGAATAAAATAGGGCTGGAAATGTAGCTTGGGAGTAGAATGCCCCTTGGTTTCACCCCCAGTACCACCCCCCAAAAAAGCAATACCGAGGTTCAAAGTGATAGAAGCAAACCTACACACAGCACATGGCGTTCCCTCTGGATCCCACCGCTCCCTCTCCTCACCATGCCTGAGGTTGGTTTGGATAACTTCGTGTATGTACACGGCATTACTTGAACTGTCTCCTTCCTCGAGACTCTCTTTTCCCCTGCACACCTCCCTCCCCCAGCCCCCTTCCTCTGTGCTGCTGGTCTCTCTTTCCATTTATCCAAAGTCCTTTCCATTCGCCAATTTCTCTCTATTGTCCACTCATGAGAGCAGCATACCACCCTGCACTTTCTGAGACTGGCTGATCTCACGTAGCATGATGTTCTGCAGTTTCGTCCACTTTCCTGCGCATGACATCACTTTGCCCTTTATATGGCTGGGTAGAGTTCCACTGTGTGAGTGTGTACATTTCATTTCTATTCAGCTAAGCCCCCTCTGTAGCTCTCAACTGTATACACATCCCTTTTTTAAGATTTTATTTGAGACAGGGTCTCACTACGTAGCCTGGAACTTGTGACTCTCCTGCCTCAGCCTCTGGAATCCTGGGATTACAGGCATGTGCACCACCACACCCACCCACAAAAACATTCTTTAGTTGTGTGTGTGCGTGTGTGTTTATGTATGTGGCACTGGGGACTGAATCCAGGGGCATTCTACCTCTGAGCAAGCTACAGTCCATCTCTATTTTTTTGAAATAGGGTCTTCCTAGGTTGCTGAGATTCTTGCTATATTGCTGAGGATGCAGTCAAAACTGTGATCCTCCTGTCTCAGCCTCCCAAGTATGGGATTGCAGGCATGCACCACCACTCCTGGCTGTTCTTTAGCTTTAAAGCTATTCAGTTCTCTGAACTCATATATAGTATCTACCAAGTAGTAGCATCAATGTGGGACCCACCAAGGTATATGCTTCCTGAATCCCTAGTTGTTATGACTATGGTTTTGTTGTTTTGGTTTTTTGGTTGTTGCTTGGTTTGGTTTGGTTTGGTTTGGTTTGGTTTGGTTCGGTTTGGTTTGGTTTGGTTTGGTTTGGTTGTTGCTTGGTTTGGTTCGGTTTGGTTCAGTTCAGTTTGGTTTGGTTTGGTTTGGTTTGGTGCTAGTGACTGGACCAAAGCTCTGCACATACTCAGCCACTGCCCTACCAGTGAGCTACACGCCCAGCCCCCACGCCTTTGATTTTGATGAAGTGTACTTTGGTGATTATTACTTGAAATTCAAATCATATTTTTAGCTGATAGATCACAATAATTTTTCACTAGGAAAAAAAGGGAATGAGAGAAAAGATTTAAAAAAAAAAAACTGAAGAAAAAAGCAATGCCTCTTTCCTTTGTCCTGAGCTGAACCCTGCAATGACAATGTCACATCTCAGCACCAGCACCGTGGCCTGCAGGACAGAAAAGACAAGACAGATGGCACGGAGCAAAACGGGAAGGACACTCTGCACAAGATGCCTACGCATCTCAATGGCAGTTACATTAGATGGAACTCCACTTCCACTGGTAGACACAGCAGAGAAGATCCAGCCTGCACTACTCACCTTGACAGGGTAAGATCTGCTCAAATTGTACCTCTATCAGAAAGACGACTGACTGAATGAATGACTGACTGACTGACTGTTAGCAGGCATTGTGTAAAAAGAAAGACTGACAACAATAAATGAAAGAATGTTAAGCTCAGCTCTGCAGCCAGAAAAGCAATGATGTAGCCAGCTGTGGTGGTGCATACCTCTCATCCCAGTGCTTGGGAGGCTGAGACAGGACAGGAGTATCCCACGTTTGAGGCCAGCCTCACCAACTTTGTGAGCATCTCAGCAACTTAGCAAGGCCCTGTTTCAAAATCAAAAAAAAAAAAAAAGGTCTTGGAGTGTAGTTTGGAGGTAGAATGCCTCTGGGTTCAATTTCCAGAATCACAAAAAAAATTAATAATAATAATAATAACAAGAAAAATGCAGTTTCCATTGATTGCCTTTAAATCCTATCATGGCCAACATGGAGTAAATTGATGGAATGAGTTGTATAG
Source organism: Graphiurus murinus (assembly GCA_004027655.1). Taxonomy (NCBI): domain Eukaryota; kingdom Metazoa; phylum Chordata; class Mammalia; order Rodentia; family Gliridae; genus Graphiurus; species Graphiurus murinus. The sequence goes on along the minus strand of PVLC010035835.1, from coordinate 9,867 downwards.
GCTCACAAATGTAGCAGTGGTGATGGGTTAGATTTCTATGAAGTTACAGAGCTTGGATAAGTGCTATAATACTGACAGTCAAAAACTGGTCACACCCAAACAACTCCTCCCTGCACCTATTAGAATATACAAAATTAAGTTGGGCATGGTGGTACACGCCTGTAATCTCTCTACTTGGGAGGCTGAGACAGGAGGATCATAGGTCTAAGGCCAGTCTCAGTAACTTAGCAAGACCCTAGTACCTTAGCAAGGCCCTGTAACAGAATAAAAAATAAAATAAGGGTGTAGCTCAGAGTAGAACCCTCTTTAGTGTTCGATCCCTAGTGTGCCCCCCCACACACACACACACATAAAGAATACACAAAATGGCATGTAGGGCCAATCCAAAGATTTGCAGATCAATTCTTCCTGTGCAAAGACACTTTTGGGCCTAAGTACCATTCACCTGCTGTCATAAAAGATCATATTCCAAAATGGGAGTCATTAGGATGTAGAAGTCTGGTTTGAGGGCCACTCTTCAACTTGTGACTAGGATGTCTTCTCTATGACTCAAGGAAATGTCCAGTGCGGTGTCCAGAGGAGGGACGCTCAGCTTCCTGTCTGGCATCGTGCCCAGATACGCTGCCCGCACCCACTGCAGCCGCCTGGGGACTCTGAGAGGAAGATGCTCTTAGAAGAGGCACTTTACACAGGACTCCGTGGGACTCACATCTCTGAGACTTTATGTTCCCACGTTCCCAAGTCCTCTTAATAACCTGTAGTTGCCTTCATTTTATCAGTACGTTAGTGGTAGGTATTCTTTTTGTTTGACAGTAACTTTACTAAGGTTGTCTCAATATCATAAAACCACGTCAACATCATAGAGATATCTCACATATCAGTATCATAAAATCCTCTCACCTAATGTAATATAATTATGTGAATTTTATAAATAATGAAACTGAGTGTGAAAGTTACACTACCTCATAAGGATACAGTTTTCCAGAGGATGCCTCATTTGTGTATGTGTGTGTGGTGCTGGGGATTGAACCCAGGGGTACTCTACCCCTGATCAAAGCCCCACCCCTTTCTTTTTAATTTTTGTTTGGAAACAGCAGCTTCTTAGGTTGCTGAGAGTCTTGCTAAGTTGCTGAAGCCATCCTCAAGCCTGAGATCCTCTTGTCTCAGCCTCCAAGTATTGGGATTAAAAGGGTGCACCACCATACCTGGAATCATTGTTTTCTCTTAGTTGAAAGGTCAGGTTCATTGGCCTCACAATAGGTTGATCAGTGGGATGAAATCAACCTGACCCTAACCTTGGGAATAGGCTGAATCTACCCTCTATATATGACATTGTCCTTGCTCAAATCTTCCCCATCCCATCTTTCTTCTACAAATTTCCTTCTTCTGAGACAGATCCTTAAAAATTCTTTATTTAGTTTCATCTGTCTTTTTTTATATTGGGTATTGAGCTCCAGGCTATTTTATTCCTATGCTACACCTCAGACTTTTTTATTATCTATTTTGAAACAAGGGTCTCACTAAGGTTGCTGTGGGTCTTGCTAAGTTGCTGAGACTGGCCTCAAACGTGTGATCCTCCTGTCTCAGCCTCCCAAGTACTGGGATGACAGCCGTGTGCCACTGTGCCTCAACCAGATCCTTAAAAATTCACTAAATGGAATCCCCATCTCGGGTCCTGCTTCGACAAGAGCAGAGAAATAAAACAGAATGTAGAGATGGAAATCATTTCCAAATATTACAGAGCTAGGCAAATTGCAAAGTCAGATTTGAATCCAGAGTGGAGATGCATCTGGCGGTCATATTCTTGAATCATTTTTGGAAGAATCTTTTGATGGGAGGGTCCGGCGGCTCACCAGGATGTCTGTCATTTTATCTCATTTCAGGAAACAGAGCCCAAAGCAGATGAAAAGTCACAGGGAAGAAGACATCCCAATGATGAGATGCCTCAGGGCCCCCTTCATCTCCTTGTTCCTCAGGCTGTAGATAAAGGGGTTCAGCATTTGAGGCACCACGATGTACATCATTGAGGCCACCACATTCTTAATGGAGGAATCATTAACTGCAGAACTCATGTACACCCCAAAACCTGTCCCGTAGAATAAGGACACGACAGAGAGGTGAGACCCGCAGGTGGAAAAGGCTTTATACCTTCCACCTGAGGATGGTATTCTCAAAATTGAGGCCACAATTTGAGTATAAGAGAAAATGATCCCGGAAAGAGGAACACCAGCAAACAGACTAGTTCCCAAATTCATCAGCAAGTTATTGACGAGGGGATTCGAACAAGAGAGGTTGATGAGCTGAGCGAGTTCACAGAAGAAGTGGGGGATCTCCAGGGGCGTGCAGAAGGACAGCCGCAGCACCATCAGAGTGTGCGGGAGGGCGTTCACGGTAGTAATGAGTAGGCAGAGCAGCACCAGTAGGACACAGAGGCGGGGGTTCATGATGACCGTGTACCTCAGAGGGTGACAAATGGCCACATACCGGTCATAGGCCATCACCGCAAGGAGACAGTTTTCCATGCCTCCAAAAACCAAAACAAAGAAGACCTGGGAGAGGCAGCCTGCGTAGGAGATGCTCTGGTCCTGCATCTGGATGTTCACCAGTGTCTTGGGGATCGTGGTTGTGCTGATACAGATGTCAGTGAAAGACAGGTTGCAGAGGAAGAAGTACATGGGGGTGTGGAGGTGGGAGTCAGAGCTGACGGCCAGGACGATGAGCAGGTTCCCCAGGACGGTGACCAGGTACATGGACAGGAACAGGCTGAAGATGAGCGGCTGCAGCGCTGGGTCGTCTGTCAGTCCCAGGAGAAGGAATTCAGAAGCAGATGTCAGGTTTCTGGGCTCCATATTGCTGGCGAATCTTACAGAAAAGATAAAACGGGAAAACGAATTTCTGCGTGAGCTCAGGTAGTCTCAGAAGGTCTGGGATTGTATGTCTTCTCTCATATGTGGAAGCTAGAGAGAAAATAGGGAAATGTAAGTGACTTTAAATAATGTGGAGAGACAACCATGGAGTAGTAGAAGGAGGGAGGAGGTTTTGGAGTGGAGAAGGAAGCGGATTGAAGAAGGTCAATATATGAAGGCATTTCATAGTCTTCAACATATTAATACATTTCAAATATTGGAGTGTATAAACTATTCCATATACTTCCATCTCACCAACACGTGCCAGAGAAAAGAGGAGGGAGTAGGGTGGGTATGAAGGGAAATATACTAAGAGCTGTGTGCACTGTGTTTATATCGCACTGAACCCAACGATGAAATATAGTTGCAACCCACTAGTAAAATGCATCGCACACAATGGGGATGAGCCAGTATTGATTGCTAATAAATGTAGCATTAATTGCTGATAAGAATAAGCTATACTTAGGCAAAACAAATCCTTTTTTTTTTTTCCTCTGTTGGTAGGCTGTCAATCAAAAACTCCAGACAAAGACCTTGTCAGCTGAAAGTTGGCTGTTAGCTGGGCAGGATTTGATTGTCAACCAAAAACTCCAGCCAAAGACCTTGTCAATTGAAAGTTGACTGCTAGCCTGGGGCCAAAAGGTAAGGTGCAGAACACTGAACGCTGACAGTTATAGAAACCTGCACTTAGAAAGAAAGAATTTCACAGACCCTCACAAAGATCAGACCAATTTAAAAGATGGAAAAACACTCTGCACTTACCCAGTATTGATTACCACTAATAATGCAAAAGTAGTTAAAGCCCTCTTACTTTAGAAAGCCACACTCCCGAGTTAGTAAACAAGCTGACAACTACAGGGGTCGTTAAGCAGACAAGTTACCATAAGAGATAAAGATGTAAAAACTTACACGAAGACGCAAGTATCGAGACTTCCTTTTTGAAGAGTTAGTAAAAATGAACAAAGAACAACGCAGGCCATGCAGCCCCAGGATCAGTGACGTCTGACCAGTCTGCCCTTGTGATGATAAACAAGAGGAGCCACAAAAAAGAGAGAGAGAGACTAGCACAACAAAGATAAGAGAGCAGGCCAGGCTCCTACTTTTTGGTGGGAAAGAAAGACTATTGTCTAGGAGAGACAAGATAATAGAGTCCTATAAAAAGGCTGCATTTTCAAAGGCAACTAGTGTCTCGCTTCTGAGACACTCCATCATGTCTCTCTCTGACATGGTGTTCTGTGCTCCCCCCAGCCCCTTTCTGCCTGTAATAATAAAACCTTGCTTAAGCTTGCAGAAATTCCGGCTTTCATTTCAGTACTAGCTGAGAACAAGAACCCATGGCAATATCATCCCAAACTGTAACACAGCATGGTTTCTACATAAGCCACAGCCAGGACCATCTGCAAATATGGTAGATATAAAAAATGGTCCTATCACTCTAATGATGTGTGTGTGTGTGTGTGTGTGTGTGTGTGTGTGTGTGTGTGCCTGGGGATTGAAACCTAGAGGCATTCTGCCTCTGAGCTACACCTCTCTTTATTTTTATTTTGCCCTTTTCATTTTTTTAAATTTTGAAACAGGGTGAGAAAGTGGGGTTTATTTCCAGTTTCCTGCATATGGTTAACCAGTTTTGCCAACACCATTTGTTAAAGAGGCTATCCTTTTTCCAGCGTATATTTCTGGCTCCTTTGTCAAAAATCAGTTGACTAAAAGTCTGTGGGTCTGTTTCTGAGCCTTCTATTCTGCTCCATTGGTCTATGTATCTATTTTTGTGCCAATACCATGCTGTTTTTATTACTGTGGCTTTGTAGTAGAGTTTAAAGTCAGGTATTGTGATGCCTCCTGCATGTTTTTTATTGCTAAGAACTACTTTGGCTATCCTGGGCTTACACAATCATATCAAGGTCACTCACCGAAGTGAACCTGAGGGGGAGGGAGGGGGAGAGGATTGGGGTGGGAATTTGGGAAGGGGTCAAATGAGAATTGTGTGCAAATATGTTGTTAACAACTCGTACTTAACAAAGATGTATGCTATATTGCACAAATTACTACAATAAAAAATTAAAAAAAAATAAAAAAATAAATAAAAAAAAATTTTGAAACAGGGTCTAAGTTGCAGAGGGTCTTGCTAAGTTGCTGAGTATTACCTCGAACCTGAGATCCTCCTGCCTCAGCCTCCCCAGTACCAGGATTACAGGTGTGAGCCACAGTGCCAGGCTGTTTTAATAATTCTTTTTAAGAGAATATTGAAATGTGACATTCCCCTTCCACTCATCTTCTGGGAAGTTCCTCTAGCTCCCTTTGCTTTTATTGAACCTAGTGTTTTGCATACTTTGTGCCAAGTGCAAAGGATGACAGTGACAAAGAAGACGGGGTTGTCCTTCCAGAAACAGTCAACAGCTTAAAAAGGATCGGGAGAGTGAAGGAGTCGAATCTATCTTCTAGAGTAGCGGTCACCATTTCTGGTATATCTCAGGGTCACCTGAATGGCTCATCTGACTACTCATGAATTATTTCATGCACTTAGTCCCAGGGACCCACAAGGACATGCATGAGCACCGCGTGTACAACCTGTGATTAGAAAAGCACCCCCTAGTGCTTTGTCCAATGGCGCCCAGCTGCATGGCGACACCCACCCTCTCCACACTGTGCTCAGCTCCATGCCCGTCCCTGCTCAGAGCGGTTTCTATGTCAGGCTGCAGAAGCCATGGCACCATCAACACCAGCTGGCTCTGTTTGCTTCTGTGACCAGCATCCCAGGGAGTCCCTGAGTTGGTGCAAGTCACAAAAGTCGCTTTCACAGATGACACCGAGTGCCCTCATTCCCAGTGTGCATGAGAGAAAGCCAGCGACCCTCACAATCTTGTGCATCTGGGCGTCCTGTTCCAGACTGCCTCTCAGAGTTCCCGTTCCTTGACCAGGTTTCAGGGGACAGAACAGGAGCATTGGGGACAGGTTATTTTACTGCCCTTCCTTTCTTTTCTTTTCTTTATTTTTTTTTCTTCCCTTTTGTTCCTGAGAGCCATGGGGTTTTACCTCTGAGGTACACTCCCATCCCTATTTTATTTTTTTATTTTGAGACAGGATCTCACTAAGTTGCAGAGGGTCTCACTAAGTTGCTGAGACTAGATTCGAACCTGGGGTCTTCCTGCCTCATCCTCCCAAGTACTGGGATTACAGGTGTGCACCACCATGCCTGGCTCCTTTTTTTTAAAAATGAAGATATACCACTGTACAGAGAAGTACCAAAGCTGACTGTATAATGAATCAAGAACCAGCAAAGGGAAGGGGAGAGGAGCTGATTATTATGGGACAAATTCTCTCCTTCCCAAAGTTTGCATCTTGAACTCTTAATCACCAGTTCCACAGAATATGACTGTCTTGGAGATGTTCCTTGAATAAGTGATTAATTTAGAATGTCGTCATTAGAGTGAGCCTCAATCCAATGTGACTGGGGTCCTTATAAGAAGGGAGTAGAACACAGACCCCCAGGAAAAGCATGATTTAAGTCACAAATACTAAATTCTAGTATTTGCAAGGCTGAGATAAGAGGATCATGGGCTCAAGGCCAGCCTCAACAACTCAGCAAGACCCCGTCTCAAAATAAAAATAGGAAGGGCTGATTGTTCTTCTTGGAGATTGGATACCTCTGGGTTCATTTTCCAATAACAAAGAGAAGGAAGAAGGGAGAGAGAAAAGTCGTAAGGAGGAAGGAAGGAAGGAAGGAAGGAAGGAAGGAAGGAAGGAAGGAAGGAAGGAAGGAAGGAAGGAAGGAAGGAGCTAGCACCTACAAACTCAAGGGAAGATGCCCACCCATGAGCCATGGGGAAGTAGCTCAGAAGGAACCATTCTTGCCAATGCTTTGGTCTCTGAAGTTCTAACCTCTCAAACTATGAAAATACAAACTCCCACTCTTAAGGACCCCCCCCACACTGGTGGCAGTTTGTTATAGAAACTTCTAGAAAATTGACACACACTCTCCAAAACTCATTCCTAAAACCACCATGAGAATACAAGTAAATATCAGAATATTTAAAGACAATCACCCTGTCTGAGGAAGGACTGATTTCTGCTCAGAGGGAACGGGTCTTATCCTTCTAGAAAGAATAAGAACAGCGGGATCCATGCTGGGTGGGCATTTGGGGCACATGTAGAAATGGGCACTGATGAAGACCGCCTGCTGCAGGGAGGGTCATGGGGACCATCTGTCCTCATCCCCAAAGCAGGAACTAAGCAGCTGTCAGTTACCTGGCTGACTTCACTGACAGTGATGCTCAGAATCTCACCTGGATGTTGGAGACAGAAGATCTGCTCACAAGATCATGGGCTCCTAATCAGGGAGGACCAGGTCCAGGAGGAGGCTCAGACGTGGCTTCTTGGCTAGGCAGGGCTGTAGAGCGAGGTGCTCATGGGCTGGCACCTGCACTCTTCACACCCCAAGGCTCAATATCCACAGCTCCTTATTAGACCAGCAGCTTTGCTACCGTTCAGATCCCAGGAGAGCGCATCCTCACAGACAAACTCTAGAGGTGTGAGAGGTTCAGGACAAATGATCTCCTGACCCCTGAGGCCCCGCACACAACATCCAGGTCTCCCCACGGCTTCTGCTGGCCATTATTACATGAACCCTGCAGGTATTTTACATGGTACCTAAGTAGGTCACTGTTAGAGCATTTAACTCAGCCCATTGCATTTTTTTAAAATTCTGAAACAGGATTTTGCTAAGTTGTTGAGGCTGTCCTTGATTCTGCGATCCTTCTATCTCCGTCTTCCAAGTACTGGGATTACAGGTGTGCACCACTGCATCTGGCTTTGTACAAATTAATTGGACTCTCCGGGATATTTCCCCCACATGCTTGTCTTATGCATTGGTCCTATCAATGCATGCTTTTCTGCCCTTGGCCTCCTAACCCACACCCCACCTCCCCACAACACGCTTCCCAGTTCCTTGTAATACTTCTTCTACTTTAAAATCATCTTGTGTTCATTATGTATCTCCCCCACGTATCAGACGCAACATGTGATACTTCTCTCAAGTCTGGCTTATTTTGATTAACACAATTATCACCGTATCAGTCCGTGCTCTTGTGAAAGACAGGACTGAATTCACTCCTCTTCATGTATTATTCAATATTGAGCATCGGGCCCAGGTGTGGTGGTGCAGGACTTTCATACTATCTACTTGGGAGACTAAGGCAAGGGGATTGCAAGTTTGAGGCCAAACTGGGCAACTTAGTCAGACCATGTCTCAAAATTTTTTTTAAAAAAAATGCAAAGGACTGGGGATGTAGGTAAGGGGTAGAACACACCTGATTTCTATCCCCAGCACTACCAGAAAGGAAAAGTTCCTTATGAGAAAATTATATATACTCCTGAGATCCCAAGTTATTTATGTGTACTTAAGAATTTACAATTTTATGATAACGATAAAACAAAACCTCACAGAAAATCTTAAGAGGATCTGAGTACTTTCCTGGATAAAACAAAGTTAAGCAGATAACAAAACACACCTACAACAATTGCTGCTCCACAAAGGTGGAGCTGTTTTTCTTTAAAGAGCATCATTAGGTCTTTATCTCAATTAAAATAAAAGGTAGCCAGGCGTGGTGGCGCACGCTTTTAATCCCAGTATTTGGGAGGCTGAGACCGGAGGATCTGGGTTTGCGGCCAGTCTCAGGTACCTAGTGAGGCACTCTGCAACTTAGTGAGACCATGTTTCAAAATAAAGAATAAAAAATAGGACTGGGGTATAGCTTGGAGGTAGAATGCCCCTGGGTTCAATCCCCAGTACAGGAAGAAAAAAAAAAAAGGATAAAAGGTCACACAAGGAGGCTATATCTACTTAAAATGACAAGATAAAATGCACACACTTTTTTTTCCAAATATTGAGCATATGCAATATAAAAAATAAACATATAAATCAATGTATTTTAGTTAAGGTAAAGTTTTGTGAATGCTTCCTAACTGACATTAGTGGCACAGGACATACTGGTTTTGCTAGAGCATTAAACATGAGATTACACACAGACATGTCACATTTATATTTACAACAAAAACTTTAGCAAGCTAAAAGATTGGCCTTTAGGATGCATTAGGTCTACATATGTGGTGCTTAGCAAGGGTCATGGGTATCCTTCAACATGTGTCTTGGAAGATTTCAATTTCACAGATGAAATGTGGGGGTGTTCATCATGCTGGGAGACCAATCCCTTTTTTACATTTTCTAGACAAGTAATTTATGCTCCCTCTGACCCAGGAATGCGATATTGTTGGGACACAGACCGATAGAAACATCTTGTGAAGGAACACATTGAGTCTTGAGAGAAAACTCCGAGAAGAAGGACAAAGATCTTTCACTCAGTGTGCTCTGTATATGGATGTCGGCTTGGCTGTGTTCTCGTGCTTCCTGCCAAATCAGATGTTTTAATTAAATATAGCCCTAGAGACATGTGTGTTCTCTGTAACCAGACAGACTTTTTGTAAAAGACCTTGACTTGGCTGTTTCTGGGAATATAATCAATTGTGCTACGTGCTTAGTGCTGTCATGCAATTTGTTACCTTGAATAATCCCTAGGTTCTGCTGGGTATAAAGCCTCTCAGATCTCCCGAATAAATCAACTATGGCATGAGGCTGTAGTCCACCTCAGTTATTCGGCTTCGTGGTTCCAGGTCCAGCACCAACCTTGAGATCAGTAGTCTATAGAGGATGTTAGACTACAAGGGCGTGCCCTGTCCTTGGCTGTCGGGGGCCTAGTCTGGCCAGCTGGACCTCGCCTCTAGATGGCGCCTGGCAGAGTGCCAGAAGCAGCTGCAGGTGAATAACATCCCGGGGCTGTGCCACGCCAGAGCGCATGCACCAGCACGCCGACTCGTGGCCGGCCCAGGTGAGAGCTGTATGAGACACCTGGTGGCTTAGGCCCTGCGCAGCTTTAAAAGCCTCCACCTCTCGCCTAGAGAAAAAAAA
>PVLC010035834.1:0-16117 GCA_004027655.1 Graphiurus murinus | reverse complement strand
AACAAGTGTTCATTTGCTTTATCTTGGGTGGACCCTGTCCTCCAAAGCTCAGAATCTGAGGCAGATACTGAAACAGACTGGAAAAAGAAATATACAAACAGGTTCACTGTTGGAGTAAAGAAAATAAGGATGACCACCAGAAATAAGGGTCATCCTTTTGTTGCTGTGTGTATCTAGAGGAAGATAATCAGAAAAAGGAGGACTCTTTCCCCAAAAAAACTGGACAGTGAAGGTAATGGAACTTCTACCCACTCTCAGTATCATTCAGACCCTCCTCACTCTACCATCTCCTAGGTAACTGAGGCAGTGTGAGATTAGTTGCCTGGCAACAATGCTCACCTCTTTATTCTTCTGTACACCATGCACTCTGACCTCTAATGACATTCCCTCCCCATAGACTACCACCTGTCCCAGTGACACATGTTTCTCCTGTAGTCCCCAGCCAAGACCAGGGGACATTTAACCAGTGTATACTTGCCCAGAAAAGCACAATTCTGCCTGCTGTCATGGAAGAAGAGCATCAAAAACAGAGCCCAAACCAGTACCCATGAGATTTAGAGTCTAGTCTCAGTTCCACGCTGAGCCAGCTGGGACCTTGAGCAGGTTGCTTGACTACTCTGAGTTTTTGTTTCTTCACTTGCCAAATGGATATTTTCCTCAAATCTGCACAATGGGGATTTTCTTTCATTTGCAAAATGGAGGATTATAATTCCTGCTGGACTTCCACACCAAGTTGTCTTCAGGCCCATGTATGTGACCAGTTCGAGGGGAGGTGTTTGCCAGTGATACTGGCATCAGATAGACCTCCACCTCTGTAGAGTTTCCCAGAGCTGGCCTGTGATCTCAGCACCAGGAAACCCAGAGATGAGTAAGTGAAGCCAAATCTCTCCTAGGACAAAGCAGGTGACACGTTCTCATGGATTCTGAAGAGGGCTCGTGTTCCTGCCCTGAACCATTGTAGACTCATTTGTACAGGCAGCCCGGAATCCTGCCCAGCAGCATTTTCTCTCTGAGAAGGAAATTGGCAGCTCAGGGAAGTGAGCAGCTCTCAGATTGGACATGATTAGGGACCAATTTGGGCCTGTTAGTGGAGCCTCCAGTATCATCTCAGCCAATTCCTGGCCCAGTCTGGCCTGCAGCTGGCTGCTTCCTTCCAAGCTGGGCACTTTCATTTCCAGCAGAGCTTTCTCTTGTGCCTCAGGCAAGAGACCAGGGTGACAGTGGCCCATTACAGAGAGGGCAAGAGAAATAACGCACTCAGTAAGGTAATGGTGTAGGTGGGGCTTGAGCTGCTACTTTAATTAAAAAAAAAAATTCCTCCATAAACAGTCTTGTGGCTTGTGTGTAATAAGTATGAGAATTTATAAACTCTCCCCAGCTATGGGGCTCTGATGGCTATTAAACTTTGCATCTGGCAGAGGAATTTTGGCCTATTGGGCTAACAGCTCCTCTACTTCTGCCAAACCAATCTGGCTGGCAACCCCGGAGGGAAGCCGGGGATCCTGCTCAGAGGGCCCTCCCACACCTCCAGGATCCTCCTGTGAGCTGCCCCCAATCAGGGCTGCCCAAAGGCTATGCTTCCTGCTCCTTTACCTGCTTCTGCAGGAAAACTGGAGCTGGCTCCTGCCTTGCTCTGGGGCATGTTTTTCCCAGGAATGCAAGGGAGAAGAGTTAGCTCTCCAAGTAATGTGCTGCCTCTTTCTCGGGCTGTGGCTGCCGAGTCTATCAGCCCCTCCAAACCTGAACAGAGTCCTCCCAATCTCATCCCTTCTTACCTCCTTTCTCACCACTTTCAGCTTCCCTCTTCCCCTCTGAGCACTTTTCCTACAGTCTCCTTCTATGGGCTTTTGCTCATCCTGCTCTTTCTGCCCATTCTTGCCTGGGGTAGAGCAGTTGTTAAGAGCATGGGCCCATATTCGGGAGGCTGAGACAGGAGGATTGTAGGTTTGAGGCCAGCCTCAGCAACTTAGCCAGATCCTTAGCAACTTAATGAGATCCTATTTAAAAAAAAAAAAATTTTTTTTAAGGGCTAGGGATTTAGCTCAGAGGTAGAATGCCCTGGGTTCAATCTCCAGTACCTTCCCCCAAGAAAGGAAAGAAAGAATAGGCCCTAGGATCAACCTGGAGTTTGAATCCCAGCTGTACCATTCACCAGTTATTTAATGTGGGGAGACTTTCTTCACTTGTTACTGTCTTTGATTCCTCACCTATAAAATAAAGATGAAGACATCTACATCATAAGGACATTTGCCTGTCTGTGGTATTATACTTGGTATATAGCATGATAACCATTTGTTACAATTATCCTTTAAGACAAATGTCAGCAAACTACCACCTGTAGGCTGAATCCATCTTCCTATTTTCATAAATAGTCTTATAGAAGCACAGTCACAGCCGTGTGTCTTATAGTGTCTACGACTGTTTTCCTGCCATGAGGACAAAGAGAGCATTAGTCAGAGACTATGTGGCTCCAAAGACTAAATATTCACTATCTGCCTGATTATTGAAAAATTCTGCTGACCTTTACCTTATGATTCTGTCAGATTCTGTTTGAGCAGTGGTTCAAACCTGTAATATCAGTACTTAGGAGACTGAGACAGGAGGATTTCAGGTCTGAGGCCAGCGTACAAAAACTTAGCAGGACCCTGTTTCAAATTTTTTTTAAAAAAAAGGGTTGAGGATGTAGTTCAGAGGTAGAACACCCCTGAGTTCAATCCCCAGTCTCTCTCTCTCTCTCTTTCTCTCCCTCTCTCTCTCTCTCTCTCTCTCTCTCTCTCTCTCTCCCTCTCTCTCTCTCTCTCTCTCTCTCTCTCTCTCTCTCTCTCTCTCTCCCTCTCCCTCTCCCTCTCCCTCTCCCTCTCTCTCTCTCTCTCACATACACACACAGACACACAGACACACAGACACACACACACACAGACACACACACACACACACACACACTAACTCTAACACCTTCATTACCAGGCTGCGATGGGTAGTGTCTCCTGCCCGCATGCCTTTCTCTTTTGCACACTTATAGAAGTATTACAACAACCTGTTGGGCTATCTGCTTCCACCATTGGACTGTGAGACTTTCAAGAGATGTAACCACATTTTCCTGATGTGCTTTTCTCCCACAGGTGTACTGGACAAATTGTGAGTAATGAATGACTCAGTAAGGGATTGTACCTTGAGCCACAAAGACACTCAAGCACAAACCTAGTAACTAAGCAGTGCTGCTCTGCTTGGAATGAGGCAGACCCAGCTTGCTGAGGGGGCCCTGTGACATAAGAAGGACCACAGCCTTGTTTACTTCTTATCTGCACTCCTCAAGACAGAGTCATTTCAGAATGAAACAGCATCAGAAACATGAGCCAATGGTAGAGAAGAAAGGACAACCTTGATATCCACACACATTTTCATTATTATTAATAACTTCATTACTATTAATTCTTGATCTTTCAAAATTTCATTTCTTACCCTTTGCCCTGTTTTACTGACTTCAGTGTAATGTCAGAGGTGGTTAGCGAAGATACACACAGGAGGTTTGAGGGAATGGGTGGTGATGTGGTGGGAGGGGCTGGGACTCAAGAAACACAACAGAAAATAACATCCCCAAGCCACAAGGAGGCTGAGAAAATGGAACAGTGGTCATGTCTGAAATTTTCTAGAAGTTTCTTCTGCCTACCCTTTTTTCAAGACAAGTAGGGCATCTAAGCTTAAAGATAGATATGCTGGGAAGGTGTACATCCTAATATCACATTCATACAATTGTGAGATACTAACTCATAGCCTAAACTACTCAGGCTCAATACCAAGTAGAAAAAGTTTTCTGTGTGTTACAGGGGAAGGAAGGAACTTGCCTATGGTAAACAGGTAAATAGACACAAAAAGAACCTCAGCCCCTGCCTTCAGGGAGTCCATCACCTGATGAGAGATTAAAAACCAGTAGGATTGTAATAGACCTTGTAAACCTGAGTGAAAACCCAACCAACAAGGTGTACAATGAACCCTAGGGATTGGATCAGATCCTATTACTGTAAAATTCTCAGTTTAACCTAAGATTCCCAGCCAGTGACGCACTACTGTAAGCAATATTTAAACAATAAAATCTCCCATAACAGGAAAAGAATTCAAAGAAGCCCTTGGGGTCTTTGTAAAAACGTTTAGCTTATATAAACACTTGCTATGTAAATTGGGTACCCAAGAACACTGACCAAAAGATCAGGTGAGTGTAACTGACAGTTAAGAGGACCATGGGCTACAGAAATCTCAGAACTGGAAAGCTTTATAATCTCAGCATTTTCTGAAGCGTATTTCTTAGGATGTTCTGGATATTTAACCTAGAAATTGTTTCTAAAAGGTGTCTGCAGTAAAACTCTTCATATGTTGTTACGCAGTGTGATTCCCAGAACGAGATAGAACATACATTATTTCTCAAGTGTTTCACATATATTTGGCCAAGAAACACCCTTATAGAGCATCCCTCAGCTTTCATGTCCTGCAGAGCACAATAATGAAGGAGATGGTAATATGAACTCTTTGAGGAAAGAGTGACTGGTCCTTTTTGGCAATACCAGTACTCAGAACAGAACAAGTGCCCAAGACAAGGTGCTTAGAAAATGTTACTGGCTGGAACCTACCTGCAGTAAGAGGCTGATGTCTTGAGTTCAGAATTTGTATCTTTCCTAGCCTCAGAACTGTATAGACATTCCACAACCTGAGACAGTGGAGAGAAGTTGAATGAGCATTCGTCTCCTGTTCCCAGACTCCAATAAAGCTCAAGTTAAACCATTGGAGGTTTACAGACAAAACTTGGAAAGCCCGGGTCCTTGTTCCATTAGCTTTGGATAAAGGCTACATTTTCTTGAGAGATAATTGAGTCCCATTCTTCTAAAATGGAAAAAACCTAAAACCCAGATGTGATAGCTACTCCAGAGTGCCCATCAGGCAAGGAAAATGTCACGTGTCAATTTCATCTTGGAAATAACAGGTTTTCCAAGTTGGTATCATTTTATAGAATGCTTTAGCAGAAATGTTCATGCCAGATATCTAACAGTCTTGTTGTTCCCTCACATACACTATTAAAGTGCCTGAAAATTATAGAAATTATTTTATCGGCTACATTAATTTCCTCTTGAAACATCTCAACATATCAACTCAAAATTAAGCATCAGAATTCTGTAGTTGCATTTAAATATGTTAATAATGATAGGTAAACAAGCCCAAGACTGAAATTGTCCACAAAGAATGGAGGGCAGCTTGTTAGAGGTTCACAAACACAATGGAGGATAATTATATGCTGAAACACTTAACCTTCAGAACACACAGAAAATTTACAAAGATCAATTGCTCATAAAAAAAGAAAAAGTTTTTAATCAAATGAGAGAGTTATCTGGTAAATGGTTAGAAAATTGATGGGAATTCCTTTGATAACACCATTTTGATTTGATTAGTTGTACTATTTTTATATCTTTAGTAAACAGGGTTTGATTATACCACTGAGCTTCTTTTCTGCAGAAATATTACAAACTCATTAGTGGCTAAGAAGAAAGTGTAGAAGAAGGATTCAAAAAACACTTTTAAAATCACAACACCCTCCCCACTTCTTCTTCTTCCTTTATAGTTGCATTTATTTGTTTGGGCTGCCCTAACAAATACCACAGATTGAGTGCCTTAAAATAAGAGATTTAGCTGGGTACACACCTGTAATCCCAATACTTGAGATGTTGAGATAGGAGGATCACAGATTCAAGGACAGAATCAGTAATTTAGCAAGACTCTTAACAACCTATCGAGACACTACTTCATGATTTAAAAAATAACAAAAGGCTAGGGGTGTAGCTCAGAGGTAGAATGTCCCTGGATTCTGTCTTCTGTCCCCAGTAACATACCATACACACACACACACACACACACACACACACACACACACACAAGCATGCACGCACACACGCACGCCGCACGCATACGCACTTATTTCATAATCCTGGAGAAGAGAAATCAGAGGTACCAGGCTAGTTGTTTTTTTCAAAGGTCTCTCTCCTTGGCTTATACATGACCTTTTTCTTGGCTTCCTCTGTAGCCACTTGTGTCTGAATTTTCTTTTCTTATTTGAACATCAGTCATAATGGATTAAGTTTTGCCCTTGTGATCTCATTTTAACTTATTTTTCCCTTTATTTTGTGTGTGTGTGTGTGTGTGTGTGTGTGTGTGTGTGTGTGTGTGTGTGTGTATACATCACTGGAGTTTGAGCTCAGGGGCATTATCCTCTGAGCTACACCTCTAGTCATTTTAAATTTTTTTATTCTGAAACAGGGTCTCACTAAGTTGCTGAAGGTCTTGCTAAGTTGCTGAGGCTGACCTCAAACCTGCGATCCTCCTGTCTCAGCTTCCCAAGTACTAGTTACTGGTGTGCACCACAATACCCAGCTAAATTTTCTCTAAAGACCCTGACTCCAAATACAATCACATTCTGAAGTAGTAAGGGGGAGGGAATTCAACATGAATTCAGAAGACACAGCCACAAACACTAACTTCCTCTTCTACCATTTTAGAGAAGAGAGTCTATTGCCACCTTTACAAGTGACTCTTAAAAAAGTATATTTACACTCCTGGAGCCTACAATCCATGCTAAATTACAAATATTCTGTTGATATTATATTCTGTATTTCTCTTCCTCATGTTCTCATCATCCCTCACATTGATTCTTACAGAAGCTTTCCCCTGACCTCTGCTAACATTCAGCAGCCACAGTGACCTTTCTACATAGAAATCTTACAGCTACATCCCTGCTTAAAGATTTTTCCGGTTGTTTAAATATCCAAAAGTTCTAAAAAGTTGTCAAATACATTTCTATAGATTTAAGCAAAGGAAAGAATCAGAATATTATGCAAGTACAGACCTGCAAGGATTTTTGTTATAGTATTGTTTATTGTAGATGAAATTAAAAAATCACCCAAATCTCCAAGAAGAGAAAATGGCTAAATCAACTCTAGATTTGTGTCCATGCATTAAAATACCATGTGTTTTACAACCACAAGAAGGATAAGGCCAGAGAATTTTGTTGATAATAATAAAAAAAATCTATCAACTGTTAAATTAAAAACAACAACAACAATCTGAATAAGTAAGGAGATACATGTGTTAATTATTATATATGTCCTTATTTAAGATAAGAATTTAATGTAGGTGGTTGAAAGATTGAGGGGGAGAGAGAAAGAATCAATTATGGAAAGATATACATCAAATTTTTACCAGCAGTTATTATGACTGGGTGGGGTTAAAAGAAATTTGCTTTGTTTATTTATCTGGAATTACCTAATTTTAAAAAATAAATATATATTACTCATGTAATACAGATGCTAAAGTGTAAGAAGAAAATTCCCCCTTCAAGTTCAAGGTTTTTAGCATGATGTCCAAAGCTTGTACACTACCTTTCCAGGTCCATTTCCTGCCATCCATCCCCATCCCCACTCCATTACTCCCTACTCCCAAGAACATCATATTATCTCCTACTTCTGTGCCATTTCATGTGTTTTTCCCTCTACTAGATTGCCTTTCTCCATACTCTTGGCCAAAAAACTTATATCCATCCTTTAATACCCACATCAAATATCATCTCCTCTGTGAGGTTTTCCCTTAACCTTAAAACATAGCTGCTCCTTTTTCTGAACCTCCACAGTTCTGGTTTTTTTTTTATACTTCTGTCACAGAAAAATCACTTCTCCCATTCTGGTTATTTTTCATGTCTTATCCCTAGTGTGTGGGAACCTTAAAGACTATATCAGGATGCTAGGAATTAAAAAAGCCAGTGCGTCACTGATCCCCTCTGCTAGTGCAGTAATCTTGCTATAGAGCAGACTTAGAGAACTAAGCAGTCTGAGCTCCCTCACAAAATGGGATTTCATGTCCTTTCTATTCACTGTGGATGTTCAGATTGTGGTTCAAGGATGAACCTTTACCAGCCACATCTAGCAGGAGGAGGAAACTAGCACAGAAAAGCTGCCTCCTTCTGATCCTGTGTCTCCTACTAACTCAGTGACCACTGAACAGAGCCTTCCAGCCATCATCCATTTGTATTTCACCACCTGTCCTTAAGTTACGAAGTCTTGCTGGGTCATAAATAGACTCTCCAGCTGCCAAAAGTTCTGCCTAGGCTCCATTCCTTACTCTCTGCCGCCTCTCTGACTTCCACAAACTGACTTGTGCCTCTCAAAATGAAGAAACACAATTATTCTTTCATCTTTATATCATAGCACACCTTTGCACAGAAGCAAACATTTGCATAGCTCTTCACTGTGGTCCAGATGTCCATATCCTAAAGATTGGAGGCTTTTCTTCCCATGGCCTTCTCAAGCTTCCTTCAAATGAAAGTACAAGAAGAAGATATACTCACTGGCAACATAATCACAAACATCAAGTCCTGATACGGCTAGTACACACCAAGAATCCGATGAAATCACCAGATCAATCCTTTGCCATCATGGAAGAAAGAATGAGGAATTTTCTTCTCCCCTGTGGCAAGGCAGCCTGCCGAGGCTTCTTCTCTGCATTATGGTTTCAGCTGTCCCCTAAGGTGGAACTGAGCCAAAGAACCTATCACATAACTCTAGGCTAGGAGGCTGGTCCACAAGGAAGCCCTCAGACCATGATGCATCTGGAAATCAGGTAAGGCACCCTGATATGAATTGCTTTGGAAGCCATTTGCCATGTCCCCAGGCATGTATATGGGACACCATGGCTTCCCTGCCCCTCTCAGAGGCAAGAAGGGCAAGGAAGGGCCAAGCCACTGACCTCTTATTCAATCTCAGCATCTCATCCCTCCCCACCCCCAAGCCAGAAAATCAGAGTTGAGAGGTGCTTCTGGGGAAGAGATGCTCAGAAAGCAGATGGGGTAGGGGTTCCCCTGAGAGGGTATGAAGTTGCATACTAGTGGGGCTTCCCTCTTTTTGTCTTCTTGCCCTGACCCCCGTTTTCTCCAAAGTTCCTTTAGGAAACATGGCAAGGCCTATTCCAACTTACCCCCTCTCCCCATCAAAGGGACTAGCAAATGGGAATGGAGAGAGAGTCACAAGTTCTCTGACCCAAGAGCACAAGCACAGGAAACCTACACTGAGAGTGATCATTGAATCCCAAAGGGAATTTGGAGGTCAGCAAGATAAAGAATGAAGAAAGCCAGTTTAATGGGAAACAAAGGAAAAGAAAGTACTGAGTAGCTGCTATGTGGCAGACACTACAGTAGGTACTTAAGCACACACATGTGATATCACCGAATACTAACAACACTGTTAAGGTACTTGTCCCAGCTATACCACTCCTCAGTGTCATTCCAAAACAATTAAGTCATGATACTCTAGTGGCATATTCATATCCATGTTTATAGCATAATTCACAATAGCCACATTATGAAAACAACCTGGGTGTCTATCAACAGATGAATGAATGGATAAAGACAAAGTGGTATACACACACAACCGAGTTCTACTCAGCCATGTTAGAACTGAGAAGGCCAAGGCTTTCAATCTTGTCTTTCAAAGTCAGCTTCATCTATGTCTCTCAGCAGAGTGGGTTAGTGAGGCCTAGACTCCAGTCTAGAGACTTCAAATCTTGTTCTTTCTCTAATTCTCTAGTTCTATGTGAGTGTTCAGAACAGTTGACTCAAGAGGCAAATTATGGATTTGTAGGTATTTTGTGCTGGAGCTTAGAACTGAAACAGATTGGGTTCAACTTTAAAACCCTATGGGCCTGCTGGGTGTGATGGCCCATTCCTGTAATTTCAGCACTTGGGAGGCTGACACAGGAGAATTACAGGTTTGAGGCTAGTCACAGCAACTTAGCAAGACCCTCAGCAGCTTAATGAGAATATGTTTCAAAGTAAAAATAAAAAGGACTGGGTGTGTAGCTCAGACATAGAATGCCCCTGGGTTCAAGTCCCACTACCACAAAAAAAAAATAAAATAATAAAAATAAAAATTCCATGGTCTTAGTTGTAACTGATCTCTTGGTGACATAATTAATATATAACCACACTCTCTGCATCTCCTCCATGTTCCTGGGTAGTGTGGCCCCAGGGAAAGTGAGGTTAATGAGCTCCTTCTGCTACCTTAATCAACGGACCCCAGCTAGTGTTTATGTGCTTGGTCATTGCAAGAGGCTGGGGAGTGGGAGAAACAGTATCTGAGACCTAGACTGTAGTCACCATGGCAAACATCAGAATCAGTGTATAGGGGGCTTCCTTCTGAAGCCCCCATCACACCCATTTTTTTTTCAATGTATGCTTAACCATAGAAAAATCCCTACATGGCTCAAACTCAGCTATTGCTTCCTCACAGTGACTTCTCTTTCAGGAAGCAAAGAGACTGGATATAATATAGCAAATAACACCACAGGCCATGGCATAGGACCTACCTAAATTCAAATCTTTGTTAATCCAAATTCCCTATGACCCCAGAAAGATCATTTACCTCTTTATGCCTAATTTTCCTCAAGGGATAAATGGAAATGTTAGTAATTCCTAATTCAGGGGGCTGCCTGCAGGCTCCACTGGGACTTGGTGTGAAAGGGGCCCGGGGCACCTGCCCCAGAGTCAGGCTCATTAATGAAAGATTATTTTCTGAATACTGGGGAGACACCAAGCTCTCTGTTTGGAAGAAAGAAAAAGAAAAGGTCTAGATCCTCTTTGGAAAGTTGTTCCCAGTAGTTCTTTTCTACAGGAAGACATAAGGGTATTCAAATTATTTCTATATTACTTCACAAAGAAAGGGTTAATTGGAACTGTCTGCTCCTTGTGAATTGCAAAACCTTTGCTATATCATGTCATTGTCTTAGTCCATGTGGATTGCGACAAAAAAAATTACCATAGATTAGGTGACTTCTAAATAGTAGAAATTTATTTCTCACTGTTCTAAAGGCTGAGAAACCTGAGCCCAAGGAACTGGCAGATTTGGTGCCAGATGAGTGCCTAGTTCACAGGTGGTGCATCCTATGAACTGGAAGAGACAAGACAGCTCTCCAGGGTCTCTTTTTTTAGGCACTAATCCAATTTGTGAGGGTAGACCTCAGGATCTAGTCACCTCCCAGAGGCCCACTTTTTGATACCATCACCTAGGAGGTTAGATTTCACCATGAGTTGGGTTGAAGGGATATAGTGGGGACAAGCACTCAGATCATATAGTAGTCAACTATCTTAGTCTCAATTTCTTAATTTGTAAAAACTTCACAACACCAAACCTCACAAGACTCTTTAGTATCTTCTTTCTTTCCTCAGTTTCCCACCCCAGTCCAAACTGCCATTGTCTTTCTCTGACACCAATGAGATACTACCAAGCACACTGCTGAATTCAGCTGGCATCGTACACCAAGACTTTCCAGCAAAAGAAGTCATCCATTGATTAGGATTCTGGAGGAAACCTCTTATCTACATTTCCACTAGTGACAAACAGCTCCCAGAGCAGCATCAGCCCATAGACCTCACTCACTTTGAGTGCCTTGTTAAACATTTTACAATGTTATAGTGTATTTCTTCACTAAGCTAGATCCTACATTCAGTGAAGTATAAAATGTGCACTAATCTTAAGTGTACAACTTGATGAATTTTTACATACACAGGCTTGTACAATCACCCTCTGGAAACAGACATTTTCTAGCACCCATGTGGTTCTTCTCTGGGCCTCTTCCCAGTGTACACCAGCCCCCTTAGAGGCAACCACTATCCAGACATCTATCACCATAGATTACTTTTGCCTGTTCTTGAATCACACTGTGTATGTGCTATTGTATCTGGCTTTTTTCACTCGAGGGCAAGTCTGAGATGTTCATCTATGTTACAATAACAAGCATAGTAGTTCATTCTATTTTGTGTAGAGGGGGTGCTGGGGATTGAACACAGGGGCATTCTACCTCCAAGCTATTCCTTCAGCCCTACTTATTTTTATTTGGAAACAGGGTCTCGCTAAGTTGCTGACAGCCTCACTAAGTTGCTGGGGCTGGCTTTGAACCTGATCTTCCTGTAGTTCATTCTTTTTCATGGTCTCTAGTTGCATTTGCACCCCCCATTCCCTCTCCGGACTTTGTCAGGTCACTTTTCTTCTCTATGAATATGCCATGTGTCCTCCAGCTAAATACCTCTCCATATATTCTGCCTTTTTCTTGGAATGCTTTTCCTTTTCCTCTCCCCTCCCCAACCCCACTTCATCCTTTAAACCTCAAACTCAGTCCTCCTTCCTTAGGTCAAGTTTCCCTTCAACCCCCCACCCTTGTCTGAGGTTAGACCATTATATGATCTCCCAGCCTTTCCTCCTGACTTGCTTTTCTCTCTGAGAGCTGGATCCATGCATGCTGTTTGTGCTCAGGCACACATTCATGTCACTAGAGGCACTCAGCTATTTGCTGAATGAATGAGCACAGTGCCCAGCTCAGTGCCTGGCCCGCATAGCCTATGGGCACGATATTCTCTTGCCCTCTCTTCCTCATGGTGTCATGAGCTCCGAATACTCCACACTCTGTTCTCTGTCCAAGCAAATCCACCCTTTAGAAGTGGCCCTGGAGAAACCACATCACTGTTCTTTTTCAGGATGATTTTTGAAATATTTCCAACAGAGATATTCTTTTGAGGCAGAAGGAAGTTCTGGCTCGTGCTTCATAATGAATGGACTGCGATATTTCTCTGAGTTTTCTTTATGGCTGTTCCAGGAAGAACCCCTTTCAGGATCATTAAGAAGGGCGTGGGCAAGGATCTATACACAGAAAAAAAAAAAAAAAAAGAAAAGAATCAGGAAGACATATAATAAAAAGTGAACATTGGTTTTCTAGGGGTGGCAGGACAGCATAATATATTCTCCATACTTTAGTGTAATTTCTAAAATTTCCATGTGGCATGTGTGTTGTGTTCAGAATAATGCAGCATTATTTTTACAGAAAAGAGAGTTCTGTTACATCTACAGTGATCCATGAGGATACCTCAAGTTGTATTCTATCAGTGATGCATATTGACATAATTCCCAGCCTATGGAAGGGAGCTGTTATTGGACAGTCTAGTGGTAGGTAGAGGGAGAGCAAATGACCACAGGTCAGTCTCTTTTCCAGATCGTGGGATGTCTGCCTGTCCAGGGACTGAGCAGGAAATCTGGGCCAAATAAGCCAGAGAGAGTCTTCCAGCTCCATAGGCATCAGGAAGATAGTTGCTAAGTCAAGAGAGAGGAAGGGGGAGGGGGAGCGGGAGGCGGAGAGGGAGGGGGAGAGGGAGAGAGGGAGAGACAGAGACAGAGACAAAGGAGGGGGGGGAGAGAGATGGATATATATGTATATAGAAAGACTAGCTCAGAGTGCTTGCAAATATTTGAGAACAATTTTCCTGGCCTCCATGCTTAGGTTGTTTTGTTTTTGCTGAACTAAACCCCTCCCTTCAGCCTAGCGGTCCTCATATAACCTGCTTTCCATCACCCTCATCACTTTATTCTGGGCCACTCCCCAAATCAACTACCTCTCTTAAAATACACTCCAATGAGCTGAACTCAGCATCTGTATTTGATCTGACTGTGGAAGGGGCATATTAGGGGCCATCACCTGGCTTGATCTGAACACTCTACACCCATTAATGTTAAGATCCAGCTACAAGGAAAAGGTTAACAGTATGAGTCTCAAACCAGACTACCTCCTTGAATCCCAGCTCCAACCTGAGCTGAGCTGTGTGACATTGACCAGACTTGTTGACATTTCTGTGCCTGAGCTCCCTCACCTGTGAAGTGGTGATGAGAATAGTACCAACATGGAAGGCAGCTAGGAGGATTAACATGGTCCATCCATGCACAGCACTGAGGAGGGCTCTGGCACAAGGAGAAAGCTATGCAAATGTTCGCCATGATTATTCTGCTACTGAAACAGCACCGCCTTTTCATTTTGGCTCTTCTGTCTTGTTTTTGTGATGAGAGAGGAGTTTAGCTTCACAAATTCCTCATTGACTGATACTAAGATTAGAGTTAAACCCCTCAGATCTTGGACTTCCCCCATCTAGGAATTGTGTAATTGATTTTTGAACCTAGAGGCAGCAAAACGAATTTGCATTTTTTTTTTCAGAGAAATTCCAGAGGGAAAGCGAGAGACAAAGTGAGAGAGGGGCAGAGAAAGAACAGTGACAGAGAGGAGGGAGAGACCGAGACAGAGAAACATAACAGATTGAAACTGCTAGCCTGGCATCAGGATTGAGAGCCTCAGAAAAGCTGTTCATTTCCCAGCTGGGTTTGGGTGCTTTTTTTTTCTTCTTCTTCTTTTTTTTCCATTTGTGTTCACACTTCCCCCTCTTGTGGCTTATCAGAAAATCACAGGCACTCCTTGTCTTTTCCATAGATTTCACCAATGGGGAACACTCACTGCTCGCAGTTCTAGCCAAGTTAGCTGGGTCAAACCCTACTTACATCTCAAAATGGGAAGGAGAAGCCTGGCTGTGCAGAAGCCATCACCTGTCCCTTGTCCAAACGCCATGTGAGTAAAAAGAACGATCTCTTCCTCTCATCATTAAAGGAAAGAAGAACTGCAGAAGTGATCCACAGTGCCCTATCCTCTTGAGAATACTCTCAAAAGGCCTGAAGTGGTGATGGGGTAGATTCATTTAGGGACAATCCAATAGGAAAAAATGAGATGTGTAAGTCCAAAGGAGAACAGTATCCATCATTAGAGTTACCCTGCTCTGAACCAGCTCTGTGCCATCTATCACTCTGTAATCTACACCAAAAGTGTCCACTCTTCAAGAACTTGATAAATGTCACCTTCTCATAATACCTTTTTCCAACCTGTCCCCAGACCCTTATCCCCAGTGGAAGTGTGCCCTCTTCTCTCTTCCCACAGCACCTTATCATGACTAATGTGGCATTGACCTGGTTTGCTTTCTATTGCAATTGTATATGTCCTTGTCTTATCATCCCAGGGGACCATGAGGCAAGAAGGGAAGAGACTGGGTTTTATACATTTCCAGAGACCCAACCTCTGGCATAAGGCTCCTGTAGATGAGGTGTGGAGTCAACATTTGAGGAATGTGACCTCACCATGTACACCTAATTCCATGTAGAGGGGCCAGGAGAGGCTGGCTCTGAAGGTGGCGTGATCCCAAAGAGCATCCAGTCCTTTCTATAAGGACTTTCCAAAGATAGCCATCTAGGCCTCCATTTCACAGTTATAGGCCCCTGTCCATAAAAGTATTTAGATGATCTCTGCAGCTTATTTTTCCAATGGTTCAGAAGAACAGAAAGAGGAAAGAGGGAGGGAGGAAAGGGAGAGAGGGAGGGGAAGGGGGGAAGGGAGGAAGGAAGGGAGGAAGGGAGGAAGGAGAAGGAAGGGAAGGGAGGAAGGAGGAGACAGATATGAAAGAGAAGAAGAAGGATAAGGGAGGAGAATGAGGAGAAGTAAAGGTCTAGGGGGAAAGAAGGAAGAAGAAGGTAAGATAGCAAATGTAACAGCTGGTGAATCCAGTGGCAGGATATATGAATATCCACTGGACCTTTGTTTTCCATTTTTCTGCAGTGTTAATTCTGCAGTGTTAAAATGAAGTTAAGTGCAAAAATATATATTTACAATAGTTTGCAAATTTAAAAATAAGGTAAATGCCAGGGTAATAAATAAAATCAAGACACAAATCAAGATTCATTTCTCATCTAGAAAATTTGAATGGGCTTTCAGGGTTACAAAACCTCAGGAAACTTAAGTACAAGTTCTATGTCAGTACTTTTTTTTTCTCTAGAGAGAACATGTTTGCATTTCATGAGATTCTTAAAGGGCTTATATACTCAATATCCCCCCAAAATGTTAAAATAATAACCTAGAGGGAAGCAAAAGAATTGCTGTTACCAGACACGTGAGAACCAATATTGGTAGAATGATAAACTGAACTAATCAAATTTAGAGACCAGCCAGCCGTGGTGGCAGTGCAGGCTTGTAATCCCACCATTTGGGAAGCTGAAACTGGAGGATCCAGGTTTGCGGCCAGCCTCAGCTACCTAATGAGGCACTCTGCAACTTAGTGAGACCCTGTTTCAAAATAAAGAATAAAAAAATATGGCTGGGGGTATAGCTCGGAGGTAGAATGCCCCTGAGTTCAATCCCCAGTACCGCAAAAAAAAAAA
Source organism: Graphiurus murinus (assembly GCA_004027655.1). NCBI lineage: Eukaryota > Metazoa > Chordata > Mammalia > Rodentia > Gliridae > Graphiurus > Graphiurus murinus. The sequence goes on along the minus strand of PVLC010035834.1, from coordinate 20 downwards.
AAAAAAAAAAAAAAAAAAAA